>CM023867.1:31408121-31570042 GCA_013389735.1 Phaseolus lunatus | reverse complement strand
CCAGGCTTTTGCAGAAAAAAGGGGAGGGCAGCAGCGTATACGAGGACAGGTATGGTTGGGAAAAACCCACTGAGAGGAAGGCAAAGAGCGTTTACAAGTGACCCAAGAGTGAAAGAGCGGACTATCTCCATCCTCCTCCTTTCTCCCCTTCGCGCTGCGTTTTCCAGGCATCCTCAAGCACCAGTTCGACGTTTGCCCTTGGAGCACTTGGGTGGTTCTCTGCAAGCTCTTCAAAACCAGACACAAGAACAGAGTCAAAGCGTTCTTCAAGCTTCGTGGATTTCGGAACTCCTGGTGTTTGCGCAAGTCCAGGTAAGGGAAGCTAGACCTCTTTTCCATACGAGCCATAGTTTAGCTATCTTCTGAAGTGAGGGCGACGTGGTCGCCATTTTCGTTTTCATCTGCGTGAAATGCTCTGTTTTTGTGCTTGGGCGACGAGGTCGCCGGTTTTATATACAATCTTCGAAACACTCTGTTTTTGAACTAGATCGCCGGTTTTGGCGCTGTTTTACGAACTCCTCTGTTTTTGATACTGTTTTGAAACTACTTGAGATTTACATGAGGTATTCGAAGATCTGAAGCTTTGAAATGGTTGTTGTTGATGTGATTTGAATGATTATTTGAATGGTATGATGTGTTGGATGTGGTGAGTGTGAGGTCGAGGCATAGTATTTTCAGGAAAGAAAATACCGTGTAAGATCTTGTAGTAGGTGCATTGATCGGTGATTAAGAACGAGATATCCTGACTCTGCTGAGGTAATGGACTCACGTAGAGGAAGTTACTCAGTTGTTGAGAGTCGAAGGAGGTTCACCTGTATGGGTGGGTTGTTTGAAAGAGAACAAACCGACCTGTTTCGCGTGGATTAACCCTGTCATGCTGTATGGTGATGTGTGAGATTCATTATACGCTGATGAATGTGAGAGATTTCACGGCGACCCTGTGGATGTGAGAGATTCCACAGTGGGCAATATGGCAGGTGCAGATCTCTGAGTCTAATCAATGCACGAGTATTCCGGAATTAGTGTCTTGTGTCTATGTATTGTGAGTCAGTGGAAAACCTGACGTGAGAAATGAGGAACACTGTATGTGGATAGACACTTGCTGCACTGTGTGATATGAACTACTCTTGAGGAATTGTGAAATGTGGGTTTTTACTTGATGGTATGTGGGAAGAATGAGAAAGCTGATGTTTTTACGTGGGTGCCTTAAATTAATTTATCTTGATTTTAAAGTTCATATCTAAATTCTCTTTTAAAACTGTCTAGCTTACCCTGCGTTTTCGTTTGTGGATGTTCTTCTTAAAACTTGTGATGATCGTGTATGATTTACACGGGAGCAGATGACGTTGCAGAAAGTGAGATCGCCGGTCTGATAGGAGATCGCCGGTCTGATAGGAGATCGCCTGGCTGATAGGAGATCACCTGATTGACTAGGAGATCGCCCTTTTTTTTTTTAGCATATCGCCCGATTTGTCTTTTGTTGTATTTTTGGTTAAGTGCTTTTGGAAAGATTCACAGTTTGTGTATTAAACTCCCGATGAGGAGAAACTCCATTATTATATATATGATTATGTTTATTTCAAAATACTTGTTTATCTTCATTTATATTATATAAATATGAAATGTATTTGGTGGGATGTTACATTAATGGTATCAGAGCAGTTCGTCCTTAGGATGACCTGAGGGCTGTGGATCCATTGTGTTTCTTCTGCTCATAAAAGTTATTTGAGTTTTTAAATAACAACTATAGTGAAAGGTTTTCAAACGTTTTGTATTGAAAAGTTTGTGTGTGCTTCTGTGCTTTAGTGAACGTATACTCTAGCTGAAAATCTTAGTATTAAGGGTGAGAAGATCTTGATGAAGTAATGAGGGTGCACACTCATAACTGGATCGAGATGATTCTCAATCTTAATTCCAAAGATTTGATGTTTAGTATACATTGAATGCTGGTGTGATCTAGTTTAGCTTATTGAGTGTTTCTGCAATTGACTGAAAATGGTGTTTGAACTGATGGTGATGATATCAGTAGCTGTTCTAATACCTTGCTTGAGATTCTAAGTATTACGAGTATGTTGTTAAGCTCAAATTCTTGATGACTTTGAGATGCTGACCTTTGTAAGGTCTAGTTATTACCTCCTGAATGAATTGATTTCTTATCAATCTCATTCCTGTAGTTGTAGGGAATATAGAAAACTCATAGCTTCAAGATCCGAAACAAGAGAGATGGCACGTAGACCCTCTACCCCTCCCCAACCTTCTTCTGAAATGGTCAGATTGCCAAGGCCATCGAGATGATGGCAAGTGCCATCCAGCAGCAGAATGCGGCGATGTCTCAAAATCACCAAGCTACAATGCAACAGTGGGAGAGACCGCCAGATCGGCCGCAACAAACCCCGACGTCGGTCAGCCTCAGGAGCATATGGGACTGACTGAGTTCCTCAGGCACAACCCACCTAAGTTCAGTGGGAACGTTACCCCTGATCAAGCAGATCAGTGGGTCAGGGGGTTAGAGAAGATATTCAGGGCGACTTCCTGCCCTGAAGACAAGAAGCTGGGTGTTTGCCACATACCTCCTGTCTGGGGAAGCTGAGTTCTGGTGGATGGGAACTCAACAGATGATGGAGGCCCGAGAGGAAGTGATGGATTGGGAAAGCTTCAGAGTGAGGTTCTTGGAGAAGTACTTCCCAGACAGCGCAAGATTTTGCGAAGGAAGCTGAGTTCCTGAGGTTGGAGCAGGGGGATATGTCTGTGAATGCCTATGCTGCTCGGTTCGAGTACCTCGCCAGGTTTATACCCAAGCCACCTCTGAGGCTTGGAGGTGTAGGAAATTCGAAGAAGGACTGAAGCATGGGCTGAAGAGGACCATAGCCCCGATGTGCATTAGAGAATTTCATGCCTTAGTGGAGAAGGCGAAAATGGTGGAGACTCTAGAGAAGGGTGAGTCTCGGGTGAGCAGGTCCCACCCAGGCGGTCCCTCCAATGGGAAGGCAAGGGTACAGCAACAGCAGTTTAAGCCCTACGCGAGGCCTCCACAGCATAGGGCGAGAGCAGCACCACCCCAGTCTCATCAGCAACAAACCAGGAAATTTCAATGCTTCCTTTGCGGTGGGCCACACGCAGCCAATGTGTGCCCCAAGAAAGACTCAGAGAGGAGATGCTTTACCTGCCAGAAGACGGGGCACGTTGCCAAGTATTGTCCTACTCAGCACAGAATGACTCAACCCAGTGGTTCCCAGCAGATGAGGAACGAAGGCAACAGACCTCAGGCAACCGGGAGGGTGTTTGCCATGTCAGGAGCTGAGGCGTCCCAATCAGGTAACCTTGTGCAGAATGTTTGCTTTATAGCTGGTAGAGGTGTAAAAACTTTGTTTGATTCTGGAGCGACACACTCCTTTGTGTCAAGCATGTGTGTAGCCGAGTTGGGCCTTGTGGTGAGAGAGTTACCCTTCGAACTGTTGGTCTCTACACCTGCGTCAGGACAGGTGTTGACCTCCACAGTTTGCCCTGAATGTCCAGTGATAGTAGAGGGACGTAGATTCAAAGTGAACTTGATCTGCCTACCTCTTCAGGACCTGGATGTTATCCTGGGAATGGATTGGCTAGCTGCCAATCATGTTCTCATAGACTGTGGTAGGCAGGAGGTAGCATTTCCAGACCCCCAAGAATCAGAGGTGTGGCCAGTTCAAAGAGGGCGATCAGAGTTGGAGGAAGGGGCGAGGTGCTTCGTGATGCTAGCTCGGTTGGAAGTGAGGAATGAAGGGGACGTAAGCAGAATACACGTGGTGAGGGATTTCACGGATGTATTTCCAGAAGAGGTGCCTGGGTTACCCCCTAAGAGAGAATTGGAATTCTCTATTGACTTGGTACCTGGAGCTGGACCAATATCAATGGCACCTTACAGGATGGCACCAGCCGAGTTAGTAGAGTTAAAGAAGCAGTTGGAAGAGCTGCTGGAGAAACAGTTCATCAGGCCCAGTGTATCTCCGTGGGGAGCTCCAGTGCTCCTAGTCAAGAAGAAGGATGGAGGGTCTCGGTTGTGTTATAGACTACAGGCAATTGAACAAATTGACCATCAAGAACAAGTACCCCCTACCTCGGATTGACGATTTGATGGACCAGATTCAGGGGGCCTCGGTGTTCTCCAAGATTGACCTGAGATCGGGGTATCACCAAATCTTGGTAAAAGCTGAAGATGTTCAGAAGACAGCTTTTAGGTCTAGATATGGGCACTACGAGTATGTAGTGATGCCATTTGGAGTCACCAATGCTCCAGCTCTATTCATGGACTACATGAATAGGATTTTTCGCCCTTTCTTGGACAAGTTTGTGGTGGTCTTCATAGATGACATCCTCATTTATTCAAGGACCGAGGAAGAGCATGAGGAACACCTGAGGACAGTATTGGAAATACTGAGGGAGAAGCAGCTCTATGCCAAGTTCTCTAAGTGTGAGTTCTGGCTAAGGGAAGTCAACTTCTTAGGACACGTGATATCTGCCCAGGGGATCTCGGTAGATCCAGCCAAGGTAGAGGCAGTGCTGCAATGGGAACGTCCTAAGACAGTGACTGAGATAAGGAGCTTTGTGGGGTTGGCGGGCTACTATCGGAGGTTCATTGAGGATTTTTCCAAAGTTGTGGCTCCTTTAACACAACTGACCCGCAAGGACCAACCTTTTGCTTGGACCGACCGATGTGAGCAGAGCTTCAGGGAACTAAAGGAGAGGTTGACCAGTGCTCCAGTGCTGGTGATTCCAGAAGTAGGAAGACCTTTTGATGTCTTCTGTGATGCCTCACATCAAGGCTTGGGATGCGTCTTGATGCAAGAGAAGAGGGTGGTTGCATATGCTTCAAGGCAACTCAAGGTGCATGAGAGAAACTACCCTACTCATGATTTGGAGTTGGCAGCGGTAGTGTTTGCCTTGAAGATCTGGAGGCATTATCTGTATGGAGCTCGGTTCCAGGTGTTCAGTGACCACAAGAGCTTGAAGTACCTGTTCGATCAGAAGGAGCTAAACATGAGACAAAGAAGGTGGATGGAATTCCTAAAGGACTACGACTTTCAACTCATGTATCACCCAGGGAAGGCCAATGTAGTGGCAGATGCCTTGAGTAGGAAGTCTATACAAGTCGCCACCATGATGATGGAAGAGCAGAAACTGATCGAGCAGTTCAGGGACTTAAACCTGGGAGTAGAGTTTCACGTGAATCACATTAGTTGTAGTAAGCTGACTATAACTAATGACTTCCTGGGAATGTTGAAGGATAAGCAATTGGAGGACCCTAGCCTGAAGCGCACTATGGAGTCGCTAGGAACAGATCAGGTGAGAGGCTTTGAGATGGGCGATGATGGGATCTTGAGGTTTGATGGCAGGATTTGCATACCCGCAAATGATGAGTTGAAGAAGATGATCCTAGAGGAAGGTCATAAGAGTCGCCTTAACCTCCACCCAGGCATGAACAAGATGTACCATGACTTGAAGGAGTCATTTTGGTGGTCAGGCATGAAGAGGGACGTCGCCCAGTACGTGGCAACCTGCTTAACGTGTCAAAAGGCGAAGGTGGAGCATCAAAAACCTGGCGGACTGTTGCAGCAACTGGATATCCCCGAGTGGAAGTGGGACAGCATTGCCATGGATTTTGTCACCCATTTACCCAGATCGGTAAAGGGTCATGATGCAATCTGGGTCATCATTGATAGGCTGACGAAGAGTGCCCACTTCCTCCCAGTAAATATGAAGATGCCCATGGCCAAGTTGGCACAGCTGTACATCAAGGAGATTGTGAGGTTGCATGGAGTGCCTTCCAGCATCATTTCAGATAGGGATCCCAGGTTCACTTCACGGTTTTGGCAGACCTTGCAAGAGTGTTTGGGAACCAAGTTGAGGATGAGCTCTGCATATCATCCCCAAACAGATGGTCAGTCAGAGAGGACGATCCAATCTTTGGAAGATCTGCTGAGGGCATGCGTTTTGGATCAATTGGGAGGTTGGGAGGAGGTGTTGCCACTAGTGGAGTTTACCTATAACAATAGCTACCACGCCAGCATTGGGATGGCACCATATGAAGCCCTGTATGGGAGGAAATGCAGAACTCCCTTATGTTGGTACCAGGAGGGCGAGGCAGTCTTGGTTGGGCCAGAGTTGATTCAGCAGACGACCGAGAAGGTGAAGCAGATACAAAGCAGAATGAAAGCCTCTCAGAGTAGGCAGAAATCCTATGCAGATCAGAGGAGAAAGCCTTTGGAGTTTGCTGCTGGAGATCACGTGTTCATGAAAGTGACACCAACCAAGGGTGTAGGGCGGGCGATCAGGTCGAAGAAGTTTCCCCTAAGTTCGTGGGACCATATCAGATCTTAAGAAGGATTGGCCCAGTGGCGTATGAGATCGCCCTACCTCCCCATCTGGCGAATCTGCACAATGTGTTTCACGTGTCACAGCTGAGGAAGTACATGGCAGACCCTAGTCATGTGCTGGATGTAGACGACGTGCAGATTAGGGATGACTTGTCCTTTGAAGCAAAACCAGTCAAGATTGACGATCGGCAATGTAAACAGCTCAGAGGTAAGACCATCGACATGGTGAAAGTGGTGTGGGATGAGAAATCGGGGGATTCTACTTGGGAGTTAGAAGAACCCATGAGGGAGGCTTATCCATACCTCTTTTCCTTGTAATCCAATTTTCGAGGACGAAAAATTTCTTGTTGGGGAGAATGTAAGGACCTGAAAAATTTATTGGAATAAAGAGTTATATTTTAAATAAATTCTAAGTATGTTTTTATTTAGAATAGAAAGGGAGGAAAAAGTTAAGTTTAGAAGGCTACGAGGTCGCCGGTCGTCTGCTACACATGAGCGCCAGGTGGACATCGCGCGGGCGCGAGAGGCATGCAGGCATCGCGCGGACGCGAGGGGCATGCGGGCATCGCGCGGACGCGAGGCACGCGGGCATTGCCAGGGCGCGATGCATGTGGACGTGGCCAAGGCGCGAGAGTTATGAGGGCGTCGCCAGAGGAGGACATCGGTCGAGAGTCTTCGCGCGAGAGGTCATCGGTCGAGAGTCTTCGCGCGAGAGGTCATCGGTCGAGAGTCTTCGCGCGAGAGGTCATCGTCGAGAGTCTTCGCGCGAGAGGTCATCGGTCGAGAGTCTTCGCGCGAGAGGTCATCGGTCGAGAGTCTTCGCGCGAAAGGTCATCGCGCTACGTTAAGTTATACACAGAGAACGTGGGACCCAGACATCCAGCATGAGACGTTCTGCACGCGCGCCACGTAGACGAAAAGGGTGGGTTCAGAATAGTGACATCAGAATGTTGGCATGCGCGGGAGACACTCACGGTCGTACTGTTCAGAGCAGTGGCTGGCATGCACAAGCGACAAACAGTGGCAGTACTGTTCAGAGCAGTGGTTTGCATGCACAAAAGACAACCGGGGTCGTACTGTTCAGAGGAACGTACGCCCAGGCTTTTGCAGAAAAAGGGGAGGGCAGCAGTATACGAGGACAGGTATGGTTGGGATCAAAACCCACTGAGAGGAGGCAAAGAGCGTTACAAGTGACCCAAGAGTGAAAGAGCGAGACTATCTCCATCCTCCTCCTTTCTCCCCTTCGCGCTGCGTTTTCCAGGCATCCTCAAGCACCAGTTCGACGTTTGCCCTTGGAGCACTTGGGTGGTTCTCTGCAAGCTCTTCAAAACCAGACACAAGAACAGAGTCAAAGCGTTCTTCAAGCTTCGTTGGATTTCGGACTCCTGGTGTTTGCGCAAGTCCAGGTAAGGGAAGCTAGACCTCTTTTCCATACGAGCCATAGTTTAGCTATCTTCTGAAGTGAGGGCGACGTGGTCGCCATTTTCGTTTTCATCTGCGTAAAATGCTCTGTTTGTGTGCTTGGGCGACGAGGTCGCCGGTTTTATATACAATCTTCGAAACACTCTGTTTTTGAACTAGATCGCCGGTTTTGGCGCTGTTTTACGAACTCCTCTGTTTTTGATACTGTTTTGAAACTACTTGAGATTTACATGAGGTATTCGAAGATCTGAAGCTTTGAAATGGTTGTTGATGTGATTTGAATGATTTATTTGAATGGTATGATGTGTTGGATGTGGTGAGTGTGAGGTCGAGGCATAGTATTTTCAGGAAAGAAAATACCGTGTAAGATCTTGTAGTAGGTGCATTGATCGGTGATTAAGAACGAGATATCCTGACTCTGCTGAGGTAATGGACTCACGTAGAGGAAGTTACTCAGTTGTTGAGAGTCGAAGGAGGTTCACCTGTATGGGTGGGTTGTTTGAAAGAGAACAAACCGACCTGTTTCGCGTGGATTAACCCTGTCATGCTGTATGGTGATGTGTGAGATTCATTATACGCTGATGAATGTGAGAGATTTCACGGCGACCCTGTGGATGTGAGAGATTCCACAGTGGGCAATATGGCAGGTGCAGATCTCTGAGTCTAATCAATGCACGAGTATTCCGGAATTAGTGTCTTGTGTCTATGTATTGTGAGTCAGTGGAAAACCTGACGTGAGAAATGAGGAACACTGTATGTGGATAGACACTTGCTGCACTGTGTGATATGAACTACTCTTGAGGAATTGTGAAATGTGGGTTTTTACTTGATGGTATGTGGGAAGAATGAGAAAGCTGATGTTTTTACGTGGGTGCCTTAAATTAATTTATCTTGATTTTAAAGTTCATATCTAAATTCTCTTTTAAAACTGTCTAGCTTACCCTGCGTTTTCGTTTGTGGATGTTCTTCTTAAAACTTGTGATGATCGTGTATGATTTACACGGGAGCAGATGACGTTGCAGGAAAGTGAGATCGCCGGTCTGATAGGAGATCTTCGGTCTGATAGGAGATCGCCTGGCTGATAGGAGATCACCTGATTGACTAGGAGATCGCCCTTTTTTTTTTTTAGCATATCGCCCGATTTGTCTTTTGTTGTATTTTTTGGTTAAGTGCTTTTGGAAAGATTCACAGTTTGTGTATTAAACTCCCGATGAGGAGAAACTCCATTATATATATATATGATTATGTTTATTTCAAAATACTTGTTTATCTTCATTTATATTATATAAATATGAAATGTATTTGGTGGGATGTTACAGTCATCGCCGGAATGAGAGGCACATCAGTCGTCGATGGATGGTCATCGCGCGATGTCGTGTTTCACAGAGATAAGGTAGGACCCAGGCTCCCAGCATGAGCGTCTTGCATGCGCGACACGTAGTCAGTGAGAGTGCTTCAGAATAGTGGCTCTAGAGAGTTGGTACGGAAAGTGACCCAGAGTTGGTGTGCGCAGAGACCCACGTGGCCATACTATTAGAGGAAACCCACACGCAAGGTTGCTCAGAGAGTGGGTAATGGCAGTGAAGGCTAAAGAGCTGGCCGACCTTAAGAGCTCAGGGAATCAGCTCATTTAGCTCCCCTTTCTCCTTTCTCCTTTCTCCTCCACTCGAAGACGCGGCTATCCTCACGTACCAGTGCTACGATCGGCGACTGCCATTGTCCTTCTGGGAAGTTCTCTGCAAGTTTTCCGATCAGAACGCTAAAACAGAGTTCGGGTATCCTTAAGTTTGGTGGGTTAGAGCTCGTAGTGAGATTTTACGCTAGTCCAGGTAAGGGAAGCTAGTTTTATTTTGAATAAAACCTTAAGCTAGAAGATTCTGATGTTTGGCTGACATGATCGCCGATTCTAATGTTTGTTTCGAAATCCCCTGTTTTAGTGTCGTTTTGAAATTGTTTGAGATTGAAAAGTGAAATGCATATGATATTCGAAAATCTGAACTATGGTATGATTGTTTCCGTGATTGGGATTGTTTAAGAAAAGATTCAAAATATTATATGATGGAATTGTGCTTTTACGTGTGGTATGATGTACTGGATGAATGTGAAATTGTGATCAAGACATAGTATTTTCAGGAAAGGAAATACCGTGTTGAGATTGGTTATGAGGTGTATTGATTTGTGAGTATCCTGTGAATGAGACGATCCTGACTCTACTGATATAATGGAATCACATAGATGAAGTTATTCAGGTGGTGAGAGTCGAAGGAGGTTCATATGTATGGGTAAGTTGTTTGAAAGATAACTAACTTGACCTGTTATATGAATTAACCCTGTCATACCGGGAGAGTGATGATATTGAGATTATGTATGCACATGGTTGTGTGGATTTCATAGCGACCCTGTGTGGATTTCACAGTGGTGTGGTATGACAGGTGCAGGTCTCTGGATGCTAAGTTCAACGCATGAGTCTTCCGAAAGTAGTGTCAAGTGTCTATGTGTGATGGGTCAGTGGAAGTCTGACGTGATAAAGAGAAATATTGAAATGTGATAGACACTTGATGGATTTTGTGGAATGATTGATACTTGAGGGAATTGTGAAATGTGTGAATATTTGATGGTTTACGTTAATATCAAGTTTCATGTTTTAAAGTTTTAAAAATGTCTAGCTTACCCCCTGTGTTTTGTTTTGTGTTTGGTTTTTCTTAAACTTGTGATGATCGTGTTAATTTACACGGGAGCAGCTGATGTTGCAGGTGGTAGAGCTCCTCAGTGAGCAGATGGAGAAAAGGATCGTTTTATATTTGAATGTTTTATTTTGGAAAACTTTTGATGTATAAATTTAACTCCCTGCGAGGAGGGATGTTCTTTTTGAAGAATACATTGTATGGAACGGATGTATTTATATATATATATATATGAATGTTAATTTTGATATTTTTGTTTTACGTTATTCTATTTGTTCCGGCCGCTTGACTCGAACGTGGAGGACTGCCTCGCCACTCCTTCGTCTAGCCCTCTGTTCTGCAGGAACACTCCAAGAACCACCGCCGGAACTCCAAACGCTGCCTGCAAAACACACAGACGGCGCCTCTAGCGGCCGTTGTAGCTCCGACGCTCAAGTCAGGCAACAGGAACACCAAAACTATATCTGAATCTCTCTGTGAGACCCATGTGTGACTGAAACTCTCAAGTGTGTAAGGTGTAAGAATCTGTAAAAACCCCTTCTAATTTCGTTAAGAGTTTGTATATATACCTGAGTATTTCTCTCTCCTGACGGTTATTCCTCTTGACACGTGGATAACATCTGGTCGTACACGTGTCACCATCTGGAGTATCTGCAGCTGAAACGTTACTTCCACTGTGCCCTTGCGACTAAGTTATCCACACAGGGAGTAGCTTAGTACGCAGGCTACTCTGGGCGCAACCTTAACATGGCGAGCTGGTTAACCCTGGGCATTGCAGCTCACACTACACATGGTGGCAGATATGCCACTTATCCTCTGTACTTAAACCATACAACAAGTGCTTGCCAAGTCTTCTCAAACACCCGGCAATGTGCTCTTTCGGCGACTTGCTGACCACCTGATCTCCTAACCTTAACACACGGCGATCATGTGCAATCTGGGCGATGACCGACTAGTCATCCTCAAGGCGATAGGCGATTACTCATCCTCAACACGATAGGCGATTACTCACCTCAAGGCGATAGGCGATTACTCATCATCACAGGCGAGAGGCGATTACCATTCTGAGTGATCGCCTCCCTGACTCGCCTGCTATCCTCTACCACGTGTTACCCTGTGAATGGTCCACGTGGTCAACTGCTGCTGATGTCATCGACTACCGATGACCGACCGGAACACAAGCCCCCCAGTCTCGAGCTGTGAACTTGTTCTCAGCGAAGGGAGTAAGAAATCGTCTTCTGGCGATCTACAGGAGCGCACACTCTGGTACTAACACTGTTTCATCCCTTCTTCTTCGCCTTCAAACATTCAAAGCATCTCTCTGGATCATCTAGAGATTCACCTTCTCTGTTTTCTTCTTCTCAAACGCGCTGGAGTTCGCTGCGTTTCTTCTCTTTAACTCTCTGCATGTGACTAACTGTTAACTAGCTTAGGCTTTAGCGCGATCTACCTGCAACCCCTCAAACTTGGCCTCTGACTTGATCGCGGCTAACTGTTGCCTTAGCATTGCCTTCAACATAACTTTGTGCTGGATGACTGACTTAACGGGCCTAAACGCTTCGGCTTCACGTAGCAGAACTTGCTTCTACCACCGACCACCGATTAGCATGTTAGCGCACCACCAATCAGTCATCGCGCTTCTGGCTTCGCTGCACTTCTCTGCCACACCAGCACTGAGTGCGTAAAGGGTCTGAACACCAACTATGACGCCTGTGTTTTGGGGAAGAAAAGTGCTTCTCGATGACCCCTCTTGTCCCAACCTTGCTGTAAGAAGTCGTGGGTGAGGTCTTGCTTCTCTCACCTCAGCGTCGCTATAAAAAGCAGAGGGAAGGGACTTGGTTCTCTTGCCTCGACCTTGCTGTAAAAAGCAAAGGGAAGAGGACTTTTCCTCATGCCTCAGCCTTGCTGTACAAAGTCAAGGTGAGGACTTGGTTCTCTCGCCTCAACCTTGCTGTAAGAAGCAAAGGGAGAGGACTTTCTCTCTTGCCTCAGCCTCGCTGTACAAAGTTGAGGTGAGGACTTGGTTCTCTCGCCTCAACCTTGCTGTAAGAAGCAAAGGGAGAGGACTTTCTCTCTTGCCTCAGCCTCGCTGTACAAAGTCAAGGTGAGGACTTTCACTCGCCTGCACCTCGCTGTACAAAGTCGAGGGAGGACTTTCTTCTTTCTCGCCTGCACTCGCTCAAAGGCAAGGAGGTCTTCCTCTGTTGCCTACACTTGCTCAAAGGCAAGGAGGACTTCCTCTGTTGCCTACACTTGCTCAAAGGCAAGGAGGACTTCCTCTGTTCTCGCCTGCACTTGCTCAAGGGCAAGGAGGACTTCCTCTGTTCTCGCCTGCACTTGCTCAAGGGCAAGGAGGACTTCCTCTGGTGCCGGCACTTGCTCAAAGGCAAGGAGGTCTTCCTCTGGTGCCTGCACTTGCTCAAAGGCAAGGAGGTCTTCCTCTGTTGCCTACACTTGTTCAAAGGCAAGGAGGACTTCCTCTTTCTCGCCTGCACTTGTTCAAAGGCAAGGAGGACTTCCTCTGGTGCCTGCACTTGCTCAAAGGCAAGGAGGACTTCCTTTGGTGCCTGCACTTGCTCAAAGGCCAGGAGGACTTCCTCTGGTGCCTGCACTTGCTCAAAGGCAAGGAGGTCTTCCTCTGTTCTCGCCTGCACTTGCTCAAGGGCAAGGAGGACTTCCTCTGTTCTCGCCTGCACTTGCTCAAGGGCAAGGAGGACTTCCTCTGGTGCCTGCACTTGCTGAAAGGCAAGGAGGACTTCCTCTGGTGCCTGCACTTGCTCAAAGGCAAGGAGGACTTCCTCTGGTGCCTGCACTTGCTCAAAGGCAAGGAGGACTTCCTCTTGCCTCAACCTCGCTGTATAAAGCAGAGGAAGAGGACTTTCTCTTGCCTCAACCTTGCTGTATAAAGCAGAGGAAGAGGACTTTCTCTTGCCTCAACCTTGCTGTATAAAGCAGAGGAAGAGGACTTTCTCTGTTGCCTCAACCTTGCTGTAAAAAGCAAAGGAAGAGGACTTTCTCTCGCCTCAACCTTGCTATATAAAGCAGAGGTGAGGACTTTCTCTGTTGCCTCAACCTTGCTGTAAAAAGCAAAGGAAGAGGACTTTCTCTCGCCTCAACCTTGCTGTATAAAGCAGAGGTGAGGACTTTCTCGTGGGTGCACGCTCCCAGGGGGGCGCCAGGAGTGGCTGTCTAAGCGCACACACTGGGCGCGCCCTACCTGCATTGCCTCATCGCGCGTTCACCAACGTCCCGACCGGCGAGGACCTCTTCTTCTGGAATCATACGAGGTGCATGCTTAACGCTCTCGCTGGGAACTTGGGTCCCAGCTTAACACGTGTTAGCAAGACCCCGATGACCATGCACCGACCGAGTACTCACTCTTTACATGCACCGACGGCTGATCGTGGTCTGCATGCACTGATGGCTGATCGCGCTCTACATCCCAGCGCTTATCTGGGGGCTGATCTGCGGGTGGTGGCCACTTGGTAACTCACCACCGATCACCTGGTCTTGCACCTGGGGCAAGGAGAACTTTAAACTGGGAACACTCGCACACTTTATGTACTGAAAATCTTTTATTGGGTGGCATCGTTAAAAAGAGTGCCCCTGATCTGCTCAACTGTTTAATACACTAAGTGTGTGTACAGCGCGATAGCGCATCTACTTTACAACTTAACGAAAGCAGGAAAGAAGCGTGTAGCGTCCTGGGTTCTGGGAATAGTCGTTACGTCCAGAGTTGCCAGCCGACAAGCTCCATTCTTCAACATCTCAACCACTCTGGATGGGGTCTCCTTTAACCGGCGATGACCGCCCTGGCGATGCACACACGTGGGGCGATCATGCCTTCCGCTTCAGCTCTGGGAGCCCCCCCAGTGTAGCCTCTTCCATCACCTCACCTCCCCAAACACAGGGAGTTCATGCTACTGGTCGCCTTCCTGGGACCCCGAAGCGCGATCACCTTGTGTCTTCTGCAGGTAATCGGTCAAGAACCCTGTCTCCACCAACTCAGCAAGCTGACGCCCCAACGCCAGGCAGTTACAGAGTGTATGTCCATAAGCTTGATGGAATTCACACCACTCATCCTTCCTCCCTCCAAGTACCCTATCGGTTTTCTCTGGCACATGGAGTCTTGCTGCCACAGCAGGGATGGCGATCAGCTCCGCCAAACTTATCATGAAATCATACCTGGGGGGTGCGTTGCTTGCACGCCCCCTGGTCTGGTCCTTCCTTGGTGCATAAGGGCGAGACCTTCTCTGCTCCTTCCTCCCTTCCTCGACCTCATGCACCCGCGCCTGTTGTTGTTGATTCCCCTAACCTCCACGCGGCTTCGACGGTGCAGCACTTCCTCTCTTCTCAGAGACCTCGGTCTCTGCTACTATGTGTGCCACCGCACGTCGCCGTATCTCGGTGAAGGTGGCAGGGTGGCTCCTGATGAGTGATTCACTGAAAGGACCAGGGAGGACACCTCTCTTGAACGCATGCACCAGCATGTCCTCGTCCTTGCTGGGCAATCTCACCACCTGCACCCCAAAGCAATTGAGGTAGTCCCTCAACAGCTCCCCCTGATACTGGCGTACATCAAACAGGTCGTAGGACACTACTGGCGCAGGTCGGTTAATGATGTACTGCTCCGTGAACAGCTTCGCGAACTGATGGAAGGAAGTGACGTGGCCCTCTGGCAGGCTCACGAACCACTCCATAGCCACTCCGCTCAGCATGCTCATGAACATCTTGCAGTACACAGCATCTGAACCTCCAGTCAGCATCATCTGAGTGTGGAAAGCTGTCAGGTGTGCTTCTGGATCTTCCGCCCCCGTGGACGACACTTTCAGTCCCACCAGATTGGGAGGCACCACCGTGTTCATGATTTCGGGGGAGAAAGGCATAGGGAATGCTCGCGGAGGCGACGGTGGCGTCGATGTTCTCTCTTCAGCTGCGCGCTCCTTCTGCTCTTGCAATTCCCTACGCAGCTCTTCATTCATACGGTTCAACTCTTCGTTTCTTCTTTGCAATGCAGTCAGCTCTGCACGCATCCTCTCTTGCTCAACTCTCGATTCCACGACGCTATCTTGCAGCGCGCGCATCATCTCCACTACCTGCGCCATGGTAACGGCTCCTTCTTCAGCAGATGACGCAAGTGAGGTTTGCCTGGTTCTTCTACTCATCTCCTCTGCACTTCGACGTAACTTCACTTCGACGAAATGATCAAGGAGCTCCAAGAAACCTCAACAAACCTCAAGAAACTGCAACGTGGATGGGAACCAGATTTACACGGGCCCCACGGTGGGCGCTTGATGTTCCGGCCGCTTGACTCGAACGTGGAGGACTGCCTCGTCACTCCTTCGTCTAGCCCTCTGTTCTGCAGGAACGCTCCAAGAACCACCGCCGGAACTCCAAACACTGCCTGCAAAACACACAGACGGCGCCTCTAGCGGTCGTTGTAGCTCCGACGCTCAAGTCAGGCAACAGGAACACCAAAACTATATCTGAATCTCTCTGTGAGACCCGTGTGTGACTGAAACTCTCAAGTGTGTAAGGTGTAAGAATCTGTAAAACCCCCTCTAATTTCGTTAAGAGTTTGTATATATACCTGAGTATTTCTCTCTCCTGACGGTTATTCCTCTTGACACGTGGATAACATCTGGTCGTACACGTGTCACCATCTGGAGTATCTGTAGCTGAAACGTTACTTCCACTGTGCCCCTGCGACTAAGTTATCCACACAGGGAGTAGCTTAGTACGCAGGCTACTCTGGGCGCAACCTTAACATGGCGAGCTAGTTAACCTTGGGCATTGTAGCTCACACTACACATGGTGGCAGATATGCAACTTATCCTCTGTACTTAAACCATACAACAAGTGCTTGCCAAGTCTTCTCAAACACCTGGCGATGTGCTCTTTCGGCGACTTGCTGACCACCTGATCTCCTAACCTTAACACACGGCGATCATGTGCAATCTGGGCGATGACCGACTAGTCATCCTCAAGGCGATAGGCGATTACTCATCATCACAGGCGAGAGACGATTACCATTCTGAGTGATTGCCTCCCTGACTCGCCTGCTATCCTCTACCACGTGTTACCCTGTGAATGGTCCATGTGGTCAACTGCTGCTGATGTCATCGACTACCGATGACCGACCGGAACACTATTATATAAATATGAAAAGAATTGGAGGGGCATTACACGTTCAAAGGAGGAGTGCTTAGCTGGTTCACTCAACTTTCATCTGATTTGGTGGACAACTTTAAAACCTTGCTAGCCAAATTTGGCACTCAATTCGCAACCAGCCGACTGCACCACTGGACATTTGTAGCACTTGTCAACATAAGACAAGAGAAGGGAGAGCCACTGTGAGTGTTCATGGAAAGGTTTAGCAAATTATCCCTGCACATCAGAAATCTCATTGCATAAATAGCCATGCATCATTTGGTCATAACTCTTCGATCTGGGCCATTCACTAATAGTCTAATAAAAAAAACTAGCAAAAACCTTAGACGAACTGAGAAACAAGGCGGCTAAGTTCGTGCAACTTGAAGAATTATGTGATTATCACAAGAATGCTAAAGCGGATACTGGAGGAGACAAGGATCGTAGTAGCAGATATGCACCCGGTCGATCTGACAAGTCCAGAGAAAATCGAGGTCCTCAGTTTCATACTTATACCCCATTAAATGCTTATCAGGAAAAAATCATGGATGAAGCATTAAATGGCAACCTGATCCCGGCACTCAAAAAGCTACAAAGTCCGAGAGATGCATATATGTCCAAACAATGTTGCTACCATCGCAACTTTGGCCACACCACCGAAAAATGTCAGACATTAAAAGACAAAATTAAAGAACTCATCCAAGCTAGCCACTTGCACAGATTCGTCCAAACAACGAACAGGAGCTCGCACAGATCTCGACAAAGGGGAAGGTACTCATCCTAGGACGAACGAAGGTCGCCATACCCTCAACATGGTCAAGACGATGACCGATCATGTCATCAAGAAGACGACCAACGTCCTTCAAAGCAGCAGTGAAAGAGCGAAAGCCCTAGGTGGGGTGAGCACTCAAGAAGAGGTGATGAAAACCATCCAGCCTCGAAACATTTCGCTAAGATTTTATAACACTTTCATCTCAGGGAAAATTAATGTTGTCTACTCTTCCATTTTTGTCTAGTTTTATAAATATTATATAGAGTAGTATAGGATTTATTTTGGGCTTGTATTTGGGCCATTTTCTTGGGCCATGTTTTGGGCCAATTTTCATCGGCCATGTATTGGGCCAATTAGAGTAGGGTGTAAATAGGAAAAAAAGAGTGTAGCTAGAGTTACAATTGGGCCTCCTTGGACCCAATGCAACTCTAGACCATCTAGGGTGCACAAATGAATTACTAGAGTGCAAATAGAAAGCATGGAGTGGCAAGGAAGGCATTAAGGTCCACATGTCATCTCCTTATTGGAGAGGATTCCTGATAGCATTCCTATGAGCTCTTCTTTGGATTTTGGAGTTCCTTGGTGATGATGGATGCGGAAGCTTATGGAGGAGGTGAGCAAGGCCTTCCTAGGAAGCATGGGTGCCTTGAAGGTGCATGAAGAGTGAGGAAATGGGGAGGTTTGGCCAGCCCCTTTGGTAGTGATGAATTGAAGACTAAAACCTAAGTGTTAGGCAAGGAGTAGTGTATGGCACAATTTGGGCAGCATAACAATACTCTATTTAATCTTGAAAATACATGAGGTAGGCCTCCTTATTTATAGATTTAGGAGCCTTGGTGAGCAAGCTTAAAGGGTAGGGATGGAAATACAAAAAGTGGGGCTGCCTAGGGTATTGACTTTAGTCAAACCACACCATCATCCTAATATTCTAGAAGATAGGTCAAAAATGCAACATTTGATAGTACACCCCTCCTTCTTTTGCTAAAGGCACCTATTTGCTAGCACACCCCTCCTTCTATTGCTAAGGGCACCTTTTTGATAGCACACCCCTAAGTGAGCAAGTTTTGCTTTCTACACTACACTAATCTACTAAGCTACCCCTAATGGGCCTCCAAGTAGCATGTACAAGGTCTTCTCCCTCCCATCCGTGGCTTGACTTATTTGGGCGTGAATGTGCTTGGCCATGGACCTTGTGAGAGGTCCTAGACGGTCTTAGCTCCCTCCTAGACACTCCTCATGTAGCTCCCCCTTGTCTTCTGCTAGACGCTCTCCATGTGGTTCTAGACGGTCTAGTCTTGGCCCTTGGCTTTCATGGTGGGGTGAGCTTGGCCTCCCTCCATCAATTCCCACCAATGCCAAAAGGACATTTGTCTTCATGGGAATGGAGAGGATTCTCTCCAATTAGAGAAGGACACTTGTCAACCTCTAATTTGAGAGGATTTGCTCCAATTAGAGACACTTGTCCTTCTATGAGTGGAGAGGTTTTAGGGTTCAAGTTTGCACCTTGGATGCCCATAGCACTATAAATACAAGTGCTATCCCCCTAGTAAATTAGATTTGAATTGATAATGAAATGCTGCCCAAGTTGCTAGCTCATTTGTCTTCAAATTCTCACTCTCAAGTTTGCACTTCTATTAGTGTTTTGCTTGAATCTTCTTAGAAGTTGGCCACACCTCTTTTAAGCTTATACTTCCCCTCTTCATTTCATCTTCTCCACAGTTCCATTCAGCCATTGATGTCATTTTCAAGTCCATTCTTCCACAACATCCAAGACTACAACAAAGATGAAACCAAAACAAGCTAGTTTTGCATCATTTGGTATCAGAGCTTAGGTCTTTGTACCGAACAGTCCTCAGACACCGAGAACAGATAGTAAAGGGTGAACCACGTCAACTGGATCCCACAGCATGGGCCACAGCCACGTGGAGTGGACCCCGCAGGCAGTTTGGATTAGCGGGTGGTTAGTCATCAGCGTGTCCCCACAGAAAAGGGTGATTAGTCATTAACGTGTCCCCACAGAGAAGGGTGATTAGTCATCAGTGTGTCCCCACAGAGAAGGGTGATTACCAGAAGGGACTGATGTGTCCTCGTCACTCCGCGGGTTGATCAGTCCTCGGCAACAGAGTGTGATGAGGTGACATCGGTCTTGGGTGATTTGAACAACACAACCAGAACAGCTAAGATTGGTTCCCAGAGTAGGCCAATGACTGTAAGGACCTGTAAAATTAAATTGGAATAAAAGAGATATATTTTAAATGAATTCTAAGTATGTCTTTATTTAAAATGAAAAGGAAGGAAAGTGTAGTTTGGAAGACTATGAGATCGCCTAGTAGTACATGATCGCCGGTCGCCTGCTACACATGGGCGCCAGGGCGCGAGGCATGCAGGCATCGCGCGGGCGCGAGGCATGTGGACGTCGCCAGGGCGCGAGGCATGCAGGCATCGCGCGGGCGAGAGGCATGCGGGCATTGCCAGGGCGCGAGAGGCATGCGGGCATCGCCAGGGCGCGAGACATGCGGGCATTGCCAGGGCGCGAGAGGCATGCGGGCTTTGCCAGGGGGAGACATCGGTCGTTCGCCAGCGAGAGATCATCGGTGGATTGTCTTCGCGCGAGAGGTCATCGGTGGATAGTCTTCGCGCGATAGGTCATCGGTGGATGGCCTTCGCACGAGAGGTCATTGGTGGATAGCCTTCGCGGGAGAGGTCATCGGTGGATAGACTTCGCGCCTGTGGTCATCGGTGAAAGGTCATCGCGCGACGTCGAGTTACACACAGAGAGGGTAGGACCCAGACTTCCAGCATGGAACGTCCTGCACGCGCGCCACGTAGACAGAAAGGGTGGTTCAGAATAGTGACCTCAGAGTGTTAGCCTGCACAGAGGCACGCTCAGTAGTACTGTTCAGGGAGTGGTTGGCCTGCGCAAGAGACAACTGTAGTCGTACTGTTCAGGGAAACGTACACTCAGACTTCTCTGCAGAGTGGGGGTGGCAGCTGCTTTTGGTGGATAAGTTGGTTTAAGATGCAGAGACCCACTGCTGAGAGAAAAAAAAGACGTTGCAGCATTCAAAGAGAGAAAGAGTGAGTTACCTCCCTTCTCCTCCAGATATCTCCTTCGCGCTGCGATTCTAGCACCTTCACACGAGAGTACGACGAGCGACAGCCACCATTAGAGCACCTGGGCAGTTCTCTGCAAGTCCTTCAACCAGACGCAAAAACAGAGCCAAGGCGTTCTTCAAGCTTTGTTGGGTTTCGGAACTCTAGGTGTTTGCGCAAGTCCAGGTAAGGGAAGCTAGACTTCATTTTCAATACAAGCCATAGTTTAGCTATTTCTGAAGTGAGGGCGACGTGGTCGCCGGTTTTCGTTTTCATCTTTGTAAAATGCTCTGTGCTATGTGTTTGGGCGACGTGGTCGCCGGTTTTAAATGCAGACTTCGAAATACCCTGTTTTTGAACTAGATCGCCGGTTTTGGCGTTGTTTACGAACTCCCTGTTTTTGATGTTGCTTTGAAACGGTATGAGATTTAAATGAGATATTCGGAAATAAGAACCTTGGAGTGAGCTTTTGCTGTGATTGAAATCTTTCCTTTAAGTGTTATGAGATGTGTTGCATGATGTGAATGTGGATCGAGGCATAGTATTTTCAGGAAAGAAAATACCGTGTAAGATCGTGTAGGATGTGCATTGATCGGTGATTCCTAAGGGGATATCCTGACTCTGCTGAGATAATGGAATCACATAGAGGAAGTTACTCAGTTGGTGAGAGTCGAAGGAGGTTCATATGAATGGGCGTCTCGTGTGAAAAAGAACGAGCTCCGCCTGTTCTATGGATTAACCCTGTCATACCGGGAGAACTATTGACATTGAGATTATATATGCGCATGCTGTGTGGATTCACAGCGACCCTGTGTGGATTTCACAGTGGTATGGTATGACAGGTGCAGATCTCTGAGTCTAATCAATGCATGAGTCTTCCGGAAGTAGTGTCAAGTGTCTTGTGTGCTGAGTCAGTGGTGGTCTGACATGTGAAATGAGGAACTTGAAATTGATAGACACTTGATACAGTTGTGAAATAGAATGACTCTGGAAGATATTGCAAAACGTGTGATTTCTGGGCGATCAGGTGAAGAGTATGAGAAACTTGATAACTTTACGTGAATATCTTGAAATTTGTTTACCTTGATTTTATTTTAATTATCCTTATTTAAACTCTCTTTAAAATATCTAGCTTACCCTGCGTGTTTTGCTCGTTGGCTGTTTTTCTCTTTAAACTGTGATGATCGTGTATAATTTACACGGGAGCAGATGATGTTGCAGGAAGTAGAGCTCCTTAGTGAATTGTCGCTGGAAGGAGATCGCCTGTTTTCAATTTTCGTTGGGCGATCACCCCTTTTGCTGCTTTCTGATAGGAGATCGCCTATATGATAGGAGATCGCCCTTGTAACAGGAGATCGCCCTTCTAATAGGAGATCGCCCTTCTGTCAGGAGATCGCCTATCTTTCTATTGTATTGTAATTTGTTTATGTTTTAATGGAAAAGTGATCGTATTTGTATTAAACTTCCTGGGAGGAGAAACTTTATTTACTTATATACAATTTCATTCACTTCAATCTATTTGTTATTTTTTATTTTCATTATATAAATATGAATAGTATTTTGGCGGGATGTTACAATGACCAGTTAAATACCCAGAGGTAGGGAGAGGCCTGAATCACGAAGAGCTCATGCGTGTGGCGGGAAAAGCACAGTTACGTGCAGAGTCCTGAGGGGTTGAGTACTCATCAGAACTGGGGTTTCCCAGTAAAGGCTACATGCATGGCACGTGAACAGTAAGGGCATTCCCAGAACAAGTGGCCCCAGAGGCTAGGTGCACGAGGAGGCATCCAAGTGGTCACCCTGTAGTGTTTGCACTCCAGAAAAGGAAACCTTATGTGCTAGATTACCCTAAGACTGGGTGATAGCGGCGCAAGGGTATTCCAGTAAACCCTGAATATGGCTAGCAGCGCAGTGAACCCTAATTAGGGCTAGCAGCGCAGTAAACCCTAGAGTATATAATGGACAGTAAAATACTTCACAAAGGTATGCAGTTTCTAGACCTAAACACAGAGAGACTCAATACACTTGGTGTTTTTTGCCCCATCT
Source organism: Phaseolus lunatus (assembly GCA_013389735.1). Taxonomy (NCBI): domain Eukaryota; kingdom Viridiplantae; phylum Streptophyta; class Magnoliopsida; order Fabales; family Fabaceae; genus Phaseolus; species Phaseolus lunatus. The sequence continues at coordinate 31,547,525 of CM023867.1, read as the reverse complement.
TGACTTGAGCGTCGGAGTGTGTAACATCCCTCCAAATTACTTTGAAATAAATATAAAATGAAAGTAAAGGTGACAAATAGATTCTATGAACAAAATATTATATATATGAAATGAAGTTGCTCCTCTTAGGGAGTTTAATACAAATTCGGTCAAATTTTCCAGAAACATAAACAAAATACAGTAAAAAAAACAAAGCAGGCGATCTCCTATCGGAAGAAACCGATCTCCTATCAGAGGAGCCAAAACAGCCGATCACCTATCAGGACAAAAAAAAACAGGCGATCACCCGATAGAGGCAGAAACAGGCGATCACCCGATAGAGACAGAAAACCGGCGATCTCCTCCTCGGCGATCACTCACTAAGGAGCTCTACTTCCTGGAAGATCATCTGCTCCCGTGTAAAATACACGATCATCACAGTTTTAAGAGAAAACCACAGAACCAAAATACACAGGGTAAGCTAGATATTTTAAAGAGAGTTTAAATCATGAACATGACAATCAACGTAAAACAAGTTTCAAAATATCCATGTAAAACGTAGAGTTGCTCATATCAATCACCTGATCGCCCAAAATCACACATTTCACAACATTCACCCATATTCATTCCATTTCACAATACTGCATCAAGTGTCTATAAACTATCAATGTTTCTCATTTCTCACGTCAGACTTTCCACTGACTCACCACACAAGACACTTGACACTACTTCCGGATTGACTCGTGCGTTGATTAGACTCAGAGATCTGCACCTGTCATACCACACCACTGTGAAATCCACACAGGGTCGCTGTGAATCCACACAGCATGCGCATATATCATCTCAATGTCAATAGTTCTCCTGGTATGACAGGGTTAATCCATAGGACAGGCGGAGCTCGTTCTTTTTCACACGAGACGCCCATCATATAGACCTCCTTCGACTCTCAACAACTGAGTAACTTCCTCTACGTGATTCCATTACCTCAGCAGAGTCAGGATATCCCCTTAGGAATCACCGATCAATGCACCTACTACAAGATCTTACACGGTATTTTCTTTCCTGAAAATACTATGCCTCGATCCCACATTCACAGCATTCAAAAACATCATACCACTCGAGTAATTGATTCAAGTCACAGCAACGAATCATTTCAAGGTTCAGATCTTCGAATATTTCATTTAAATCTCAAGTAGTTTCAAAACAACACCCAAAAACAGAGAGTTCACAAACAACGCCAAAACCGGCGATCTAGTTCAAAAACAGGGTGTTTCGAAGACTGTATATAAAACCGGCGACCACGTCGCCCAAGCACACAAACAGAGCATTTTACGCAGATGAAAACAAAAATGGCGACCACGTCGCCCTCACTTCAGCGATAGCTGCACTATGGCTTGTATGGAAAAAGAGGTCTAGCTTCCCTTACCTGGACTTGCGCCAAACACCAGGAGCTCCGAAACCCAACGAAGCTTGAACGACGCCTTGGCTCTGTTTTTGCGTCTGGTTGAAGGACTTGCAGAGAACCTCCCAGGTGCTCTAATGGTGGCCGTCGCTCGTCGTACTCTCGTGTGGAGGTGCTAGAATCGCAGCGCGAAGGAGAGAATGGAGGAGAAGGGAGATAAACGCACCCTTTAGCTCTGGAACCACAGCAACGTTTCTTTCCTTCTCCCTCAGAAATGGGATTTTGCATCTTAAGCTGACTTCTCCACAAAAACCGCTGCCACCACCCACTCTGCAGGGAGTTTGCATGTACGCTTCGCTGAACAGTACACCTAAGCGTGCCTTTGCGCAGGCTAACACTCTGAGGTCACTAGCCTGAACCACTCTTTTTGTCTACGTGGCGCGCGTGCAGGGCGTTTCATGCTGGGGGTCTGGGTCCCACTTTACTCTGTGTGAAACTCGACGTCGCGCGATAACTTTCCACTGCTGACTCATCCTGGCGAACGATCGATGTCTCCTTCGTCCTGGAAGACGACCGATGTCTTCTTCTGGGAGACGACCGATGTCATCCCTGGCGACGCCCTCATAACTCTCGTGCCCTGGCCACGTCCACATGCATCGTGCCCTGGCGATGCCCGCACGCCTCTCGTGCCTTGGCCACGTCCACATGCCTCGTGCCCTGGTGATGCCCGCATGCCTCTCGCGCTCTGACGATGCCTCATGCCTCGCGCGCCCTGGCGACGTCCACACGCCTCGCGCGCCCTGCATGCAACACTAAGGGTGATCTCTTTTGCTCAAGCGTAGAGCTTCGCATGCACAGCGTATCTAAGGCTTAACCCACACCTTGATACGCGTGGTTGTTGGAACCCACTCTGGTTGATTCAGCATCTTGACCACATACTACGTGCATTCCCGCCGATCACGTACACTCTAGGCGATTGGCGCTCATGTCTCCTCTAGGCGACAGGCGATTATGTGCCAGAGGAGTCGGAGATCGCCTCCATCTTCAATAACGGCGATCTCGTAGGAGACTTCTTAGCTACACATTTCCTCCTTTACTCTTCTTGATCTACATGTCAGCCGACCGACCTCTACCAGCTGACCCCAGATCTTGGGCGACGTCCGAGGTCCGACTACTACGAAACTTCATTTACCAGCTCTTTGTATTTTAAATAATAACATCTTCTGAAATTATTTAAATATACCACTTTTATTCCAATTCAATTTTACAGGTCCTTACATTCTCCCCAACAAGAAAAATTTTCGTCCTCGAAAATTGAATTATAAGGGAAGGAGGTAGGGATATGCTTCTCTCATGTTTTCTTCAAACTCCCCCTGGTGAATCACCCGATCTTCACGTCGTCCGCTTCCAACACGTGACTAGGGTCTGCAAGATACTTCCTTAGCCGTGATACGTGAAATACATTATGCAGGTTTGCTAAATGGGGAGGTGGGGCGATCTCATAAACCACTGGACTGATCCCCCCCCTTAGAATCTGATATGGCCCAATAAACTTAGGGGACAGCTTCTTTGATCTGATCGCCCATCCTACACCCTTGGCTGGTGTCCTCCCTCATAAAGACGTGATCCCCCAGCAGCAAACCCCAAAGGTCTTCTCCTCTGCTCTGCCTCGGACATCTGCCGACTTTGAGAAACTTTCATTCTGCCCTGTATCAGTTTCGCCCTCTCGGTTGTCTGCTGAGCCAACTCTTCCTACTCCAATACTTCATCGAATTCCATTTTACATTCCTGCTTATGGAATATGCTGCCCCAATGAGCGCCAACTCCAGTACTCACACTCTACTTCCAACCCTGAAGACTTGGTCGAGCAAGTCCAGAACTAGGCCCTTAACAGAACCAGGACTAGCCCCTTTAGAGAAAAGTGAGCAAGATCCCTTCATCGGAAGGAAAAAGGACAGCTGGCTACTGCTCATGCCTCCTAGTCCATTCAAACTAGGATCCGAAATATCCTTCTAGGAATCAACTTCCGCTTCTTGATCAAAACCATCCATCGACTTCCCACTGCTGATCTAATTCTCACGCTCCCTACAGGAATACCTTTGGTTCACCACTATGCTACATAATTCTGCACCTTATAACGACAAAGTTCTTGTTGCTGTTACTTTCTAAATCATCCTTATGACTTCTTTTGCCAACTCGGCTTCCTGTCCCCATCATTTCCTCCTTGTCCAATGTATACATTGGATGCATTGATTTGGGTTCAGGTGCCCATCTGAAAAGGCATACAAGAACGAACACACCATATCTCTCAACCACAATCATGTAAGTAGTGGAGCCGATTGGAAAATTTCCTCTGCATTCAGAATTTCTTGCTTAAGGACAACTCTATTCCTCTTCTCCAAGATACAACAGACTATTGCCACCCACATTCCCTTCCACACCTGATTTTACTTGGATGACATACGTATAAGATAGAAGTTCTCAAGGTGGGACCTCAAATCCTTATGTCGAACAAATAGAGCACTTATCCACTTGAAGCACATAGACCAGCCACGTTGCTTTAAAGTTAGAGTTAGTGGCCCACACATCCTCCTGAAATCTCACATCCCCTCCGCCTCTAACTTTCCAAACAATGACTTTTTGGAACTGACCATCATCTTCACCCTCCTCGCACATCCTACGTACGTCTCTCCACCACCACGATTGATATTTCGAATGAGCTCGGCTCCTCCCAAGTTCCGAGTCATATTTGGATACAAGAATATCTTTCCATTTCCCTTTCTCATCACTCCTCATCCACCATTTCCATACTCATCTTCCAAATCACGATCCACAAAACAGCATCCATTCTGCGTGAAGCTTTCTCTCTTCTCCCAGTAACTTCTCTACTTGGTATTTTTCAGCAAATTTCTCTGACTAATTGAACTTTAGACACACATACAATATCTCCTCTTTCCTTTTAGGCTTGTGGTTAAGCTAACGTCACCTCATGCTGTTTCATCGACACGATACATCTCCCAAGCTTCAAATAGAAGAAAATTCATTCTTTCATTCTTGGAACTTAACTCCGGTACTTCCCCTGGATACACGTGCTTAAGTCCTTAAACCCTCAACATTCTGCTTATATACTCTCCATAACTTATATGTAGCTGGAACTAAACCTTGGTACACTAAATCTAACTTACACTTCCTTCTTTGATTCCATCAACTCAGCTGGAGCCATTGACACTGGTCCAGCTCCAGGTACCAAAACAATAGAGAGTTCCACCTCTCTCTTAGGAGGTAATCCATATATCTCTTCTGGAAATACATCCATGAAATCTTTCACCAAGGTATCTTGCTTACGTCCTCTTCATTCTTCACTTCCAACCGAGCTAGGATCACGAAGCACCTCGCCCCTTTTTCCCAACTCCGACCACCCATGCTGAGCAGATATCACCTCTGACTCTTGGAGGTTTGGAACCGCTAACTTCTGATTACCGTAGACTACGAGAACGTGATTGGCAGCTAGCCAATCCATTCCCAGGATAACATCCAGATCCTGAAGAGGTAGGCAGATCAAGTTTACTTTGAATCTGCGTCCCTCTACCATCACTGGACATTCAGGGCAACTGTAGAGGTCAACACCTGTCCTGACGCAGGTGTAGAGACCAACAGTTCAAACGGTAACTCCTTCACTAGAAGGCCCAACTCGGCTACACACAGGCTAGACACAAAGGAGTGTGTCGCTCCAGAATCAAACAAAACCTTTACACTCCTACCAGCTATAAAACATATACTCTGCACGAGGTTACCTGACTGAGACGCCTCTGCTTCTGACATGGCCAACACTCTCCCTGTTGCCTGAGGTCTGCTGCCTTCATTCCTCAACTGCCGAGAACCACTGGGTTGAGTCATCCTTTTTCTGTTAGGACAATCTCTAGAAATGTGCCCCATTTCTTGGCATGTGAAACACCCTTTCTCTGAATTCCTCTTGGAGCACACCTTGACTGTGTGTGGTCCACCACAGTGGAAACATTTTAGTTTCCAGGGTTGTTGCTGCTGAAACTGGGGCGGTGCTGCTTCTGCCCTATGCTGTGGGGGTCTCGAATAAGGCTTGCTTTGTGGGTGCTGCACCTTGGCCTTCCCACTGGAGGGACTCCCTGGTTGCGATCCGATTACTCTGGAACCACCCCTCTCCAGGGTCTCCACCCTCTTTGCCTTCTCCACTAAGGCATGGAATTCCCTGATCCACTGATCTGGTTGGTTCGGAGAAACGTTCCCACGGAACTGGGTTGGGTTGTGCCTCATGAACTCGGTCATCCCCATCTGCTCCCGAGGCTGATTGACTTGGGAAGCTGTTGCAGCCGATCCAGCAGTTTCCCAATGATTCATTAAAGCCTGATGAATCTGGGCCATTACCGTATTCTGCTGTTGGATGGCAGTTGCCATCATCTCCACGGCCCTGGCGATCTGACCCATCTCTGAAGAAGGTTGGGGAGGGGTAGAAGGTCTACGTGCCATCTCTCTTCGTTTCAGATTTGGAACTATAGGTTTCTATATTCCCTACAACTACAAGAATGAGATCGATAAGAAATCAATTCATTCAGGAGGTAACAGCTAGACCCTACAAAGGTCAGCATCTCAAAGTCATTAAGAATTTGAGTTCATCAACCGGATCATAATACTCATAATCTCAAGCAAAACACCAGAACAGCTACAGGTATATAACCATCAATCCAATCAACACTTTCAATCAATTACAAAACACTCAATAAAACAAAATAAATCACACCAGAATTTAATATATGCTAAACATCAACCCTTTGGAATTAAGATTGAGACTCATCTTGATCCAGTTATGAGTGTGCACCCTCACTACTTTATCAAGACCTTCTCATTCTTAATACTAAGATTTTCAGTTAGAACATATATTCACCAAAGCACACACAAAATTTCAATACAAACACGTTTGAAAACCTTTCACTATAGTTGTTATTTTAAACTCAAATAACTTTCATGAGCAGAAGAAACACAATGGATCCACAGCCCTCAGGTCATCCTAAGGACGAACTGCTCTGATACCATTAATGTAACATCCCTCCAAATTACTTTGAAATAAATATAAAATGAAAGTAAAGGTGACAAATAGATTCTATGAACAAAATATTATATATATGAAATGAAGTTGCTCCTCTTAGGGAGTTTAATACAAATTCGGTCAAATTTTCCAGAAACATAAACAAAATACAGTAAAAAAAAACAAAGCAGGCGATCTCCTATCGGAAGAAACCGATCTCCTATCAGAGGAGCCAAAACAGCCGATCACCTATCAGGACAAAAAAAAACAGGCGATCACCCGATAGAGGCAGAAACAGGCGATCACCCGATAGAGACAGAAAACCGGCGATCTCCTCCTCGGCGATCACTCACTAAGGAGCTCTACTTCCTGGAAGATCATCTGCTCCCGTGTAAAATACACGATCATCACAGTTTTAAGAGAAAACCACAGAACCAAAATACGCAGGGTAAGCTAGATATTTTAAAGAGAGTTTAAATCATGAACATGACAATCAACGTAAAACAAGTTTCAAAATATCCATGTAAAACGTAGAGTTGCTCATATCAATCACCTGATCGCCCAAAATCACACATTTCACAACATTCACCCATATTCATTCCATTTCACAATACTGCATCAAGTGTCTATAAACTATCAATGTTTCTCATTTCTCACGTCAGACTTTCCACTGACTCACCACACAAGACACTTGACACTACTTCCGGATTGACTCGTGCGTTGATTAGACTCAGAGATCTGCACCTGTCATACCACACCACTGTGAAATCCACACAGGGTCGCTGTGAATCCACACAGCATGCGCATATATCATCTCAATGTCAATAGTTCTCCTGGTATGACAGGGTTAATCCATAGGACAGGCGGAGCTCGTTCTTTTTCACACGAGACGCCCATCATATAGACCTCCTTCGACTCTCAACAACTGAGTAACTTCCTCTACGTGATTCCATTACCTCAGCAGAGTCAGGATATCCCCTTAGGAATCACCGATCAATGCACCTACTACAAGATCTTACACGGTATTTTCTTTCCTGAAAATACTATGCCTCGATCCCACATTCACAGCATTCAAAAACATCATACCACTCGAGTAATTGATTCAAGTCACAGCAACGAATCATTTCAAGGTTCAGATCTTCGAATATTTCATTTAAATCTCAAGTAGTTTCAAAACAACACCCAAAAACAGAGAGTTCACAAACAACGCCAAAACCGGCGATCTAGTTCAAAAACAGGGTGTTTCGAAGACTGTATATAAAACCGGCGACCACGTCACCCAAGCACACAAACAGAGCATTTTACGCAGATGAAAACAAAAATGGCGACCACATCGCCCTCACTTTAGCGATAGCTGCACTATGGCTTGTATGGAAAAAGAGGTCTAGCTTCCCTTACCTGGACTTGCGCCAAACACCAGGAGCTCCGAAACCCAACGAAGCTTGAACGACGCCTTGGCTCTGTTTTTGCGTCTGGTTGAAGGACTTGCAGAGAACCTCCCAGGTGCTCTAATGGTGGCCGTCGCTCGTCGTACTCTCGTGTGGAGGTGCTAGAATCGCAGCGCGAAGGAGAGAATGGAGAAGGGAGATAAACGCACCCTTTAGCTCTGGAACCACAGCAACGTTTCTTTCCTTCTCCCTCAGAAATGGGATTTTGCATCTTAAGCTGACTTCTCCACAAAAACCGCTGCCACCACCCACTCTGCAGGGAGTTTGCGTGTACGCTTCGCTGAACAGTACACCTAAGCGTGCCTCTGCGCAGGCTAACACTCTGAGGTCACTAGCCTGAACCACTCTTTTTGTCTACGTGGCGCGCGTGCAGGGCGTTTCATGCTGGGGGTCTGGGTCCCACTTTACTCTGTGTGAAACTCGACGTCGCGCGATAACTTTCCACTGCTGACTCATCCTGGCGAACGACCGATGTCTCCTTCGTCCTGGAAGACGACCGATGTCTTCTTCTGGGAGACGACCGATGTCATCCCTGGCGACGCCCTCATAACTCTCGTGCCCTGGCCACGTCCACATGCATCGTGCCCTGGCGATGCCCGCACGCCTCTCGTGCCTTGGCCACGTCCACATGCCTCGTGCCCTGGTGATGCCCGCATGCCTCTCGCGCTCTGACGATGCCTCATGCCTCGCGCGCCCTGGCGACGTCCACACGCCTCGCGCGCCCTGCATGCAACACTAAGGGTGATCTCTTTTGCTCAAGCGTAGAGCTTCGCATGCACAGCGTATCTAAGGCTTAACCCACACCTTGATACGCGTGGTTGTTGGAACCCACTCTGGTTGATTCAGCATCTTGACCACATACTACGTGCATTCCCGCCGATCACGTACACTCTAGGCGATTGGCGCTCATGTCTCCTCTAGGCGACAGGCGATTATGTGCCAGAGGAGTCGGAGATCGCCTCCATCTTCAATAACGGCGATCTCGTAGGAGACTTCTTAGCTACACATTTCCTCCTTTACTCTTCTTGATCTACATGTCAGCCGACCGACCTCTACCAGCTGACCCCAGATCTTGGGCGACGTCCGAGGTCCGACTACTACGAAACTTCATTTACCAGCTCTTTGTATTTTAAATAATAACATCTTCTGAAATTATTTAAATATACCACTTTTATTCCAATTCAATTTTACAGGTCCTTACAGAGTGCAAACGGCCTCTAGGGCGCCCCTTTCTCTTTTGCAAGTGCAGATTGCTTCGAAAGAACCAAGCATTTATCAAGGTGAGGAAGGAGGTGTGTGAGTGTCGTAGAGTCAACCGACAAGAGAGTCAACCGGCAAGAACATTTGGCGCCCACCGTGGGGCTGGAGTAAAACAGGGTCCCATACACGAGAGTGAGAGTAGAAACCACAGAAGATGAGAAATACTAGACACGTATCCATTCCACCAAATGGGGGCGAAAGCGTTACCATGCAACAACTCATGGAAACGATGCGCGCTCTTCAAGAGACGGTGGCAGAGTCCCGAGCGCATCAGGCACGTATGCAGGAGGACCTGGTCGCCTCACAGGCTAGGAATGAGGAGTTGCACAGAGCGAACGAGGAGCTACGCTTGAATCTACAACACATGCAGCAAGTTGGTGACCGCGGGAGAGATGATCGGGCTCCACCAACGCCCCCGAGGGCCTTTCCAATGCCGTTCTCCCAAACGATTATGGACCCGGTGGTCCCAGCCACATTCGTGGGGCCCAAGACCGTGTTCACCGGAAAAGAAGACCCTGAAACACATCTCACCGCCTTCCACACACAAATGATGCTGTCAGGTGGATCTGACGCGGTGCATTGTAAGCTGTTCATGACCATGCTGGCAGGAACGACGTTGGAATGGTTTGTGAGCTTGCCCGAGGGACATATCACGTCTTTTGTGCAATTCTCCACGCTGTTCAAGGAGCAGTATCTAGTTAACAGGGCCCCTCCGCCAGTGTCTTATGATCTATTTGATGTAAGACAGCATCAGAGGTAGTCCCTTAAAGATTACCTCAACAGGTTTGGGGCAATGGTGGTGAGGTTGCACACCAAAGACGAAGATATGGTGGTGCATGCCTTCAGGAAGGGAGTCCTGCCAGGGCCTTTTAGCGAGTCCCTGATACGAAATCGCCCCAAGACCTTCAGCGACATTAAGCGTCGTGCAGTTGCGCAAATTGTTGCCGAAGGAGAGCTCAATGAGAAACAAGAAAGTGCAGTCTCATCGAGGCCCCGAGTGCCTAGTCGACCCCAACCCCTGCGGGTGCACGAGGCAACCACAGAAAAAAAGGCTCAAGGAAAACAGAAGCCCTATGAGCCCCGAAAGCCCCAAACTAGGGCACGCGCCAAAGATGATGTGCCCCCTAGGCATGAATTCCTGGTGGAGCTGATGTAACATCCCGCAAAATAAAACCATACATACATGTATAATGAAAATAAAGGTAAACAAATAATATTGAAGAGTACATGATATTATATATATAAGAAATGAAGTTGCTCCTCTTAGGGAGTTAAATACATAACCAGGTCAAATGTTTTCAAAATTTAAAACGAAATTCAACCAAATACAACAAGACCGGCGATCTCCATTCATGAACCGGCGATCTGGTAACAGAAGGCCCAAAACAGGCGATCTGCAGCAGGACATAAATCCGGCGATCACCACCAAGAGATAGAAAACCGGCGATCACCACAAACAGGCGATCTCTTCCTCGGCGACCACTCACTAAGGAGCTCTACTTCCTGAAAGATCATCTGCTCCCGTGTAAGTTATACACGATCATCACAGTTTTAAGAGAAAAACAGCCAACGAGCAGAACACGCAGGGTAAGCTAGATATTTTAAAGAGAGTTTAAATAAGGATACTTAAAATAAAATCAAGGTAAACAATTTCAAGATATTCACGTAAAGTTATCAAGTTTCTCATACTCTTCACCTGATCGCCCAGAAATCACACATTTCGCAATATTTTCCAGAGTCATTCTATTTCACAACTGTATCAAGTGTCTATCAATTTCAAGTTCCTCATTTCACATGTCAGACCACCACTGACCCAGCACACAAGACACTTGACACTACTTCCGGAAGACTCGTGCATTGACTAGACTCAGAGATTCTGCACCTGTCATACAAAGCTGTTGTAATGTTTCCACAGCTATGCGCATCAACACATTCTCGATCTCAAGTTCACCATTCTCACAGTATGACAGGGTTAATCCATATAACAGGCCGAGCTCGTTCTGTTTCACACGACTCACCCATACATATGAACCTCCTTCGACTCTCAACGCCTGAATAACTTCATCTATGTGAATCCATTATCTCAGGAGAGTCAGGATAATCTCATTATAGACATCACCGATCAATGCACATCCTACACGATCTTACACGGTATTTTCTTTCCTGAAAATACTATGCCTCGATCCCACATTCACCACATCCAACACATCACATAACACTTAAAGAAATGATTTCAATCACAGCAAAACTCACTCCAAGGTTCATGTTTTCGAATATCACATTTACATCTCAAACAGTTTCAAAACAACACCAAAAACAGGGGAGTTCGTAAAACAACGCCAAAACCGGCGATCTAGTTCAAAAACAGGGTATTTCGAAGTCTGCATTTAAAACCGGCGACCACGTCGCCCAAACACATAGCACAGAGCATTTTACAAAGATGAAAACGAAAATCGGCGACCACATCGCCCTCACTTCAGAAATAGCTAAACTATGGCTTGTATTGAAAATGAAGTCTAGCTTCCCTTACCTGGACTTGCGCAAAACACCAGGAGCTCCGAAACCCAACGAAGCTTGAACAACGCCTTGGCTCTGTTTTTGCGTCTGGTTGAAGGACTTGCAGAGAACCTCCCAGGTGCTCTAATGGTGCTGCCTCTCGTCGTACCCTTGTGTGAAGATGCTAGAATCGCAGCGCGAAGGAGATATCTGGAGGAGAAGGGAGGTAACTCACTCTTTCTCTATTTGAAGGCTGCAACGCTTCTTTCTCTCAGCCGTGGGTTTTCTGCATCTTAAACCAACTTATCCACCAAAAGCAGCTGCCACCCCCACTCTGCAGAGAAGTCTGAGTGTACGTTTCCCTGAACAGTACGACTACAGTTGTCTCTTGCGCAGGCCAACAACTCCCTGAACAGTACTACTGAGCGTGCCTCTGCGCAGGCTAACACTCTGAGGTCACTATTCTGAACCACTCTTTTTGTCTACGTGGCGCGCGTGCAGGACGTTCCATGCTGGAAGTCTGGGTCCCACCTTCTCTGTGTGTAACTCGACGTCGCGCGATGACCTTTCACCGATGACAACAGGCGCGAAGTCTATCCACCGATGACCTCTCCCGCGAAGGCTATCCACCGATGACCTCTCGTGCGAAGGCCATCCACCGATGACCTCTCGCGCGAAGGCTATCCACCGATGACCCCTCGCGCGAAGACAATCCACCGATGACCTCTCGCTGGCGAACGACCGATGTCTCCCCCTGGCAAAGCCCGCATGCCTCTCGCGCCCTGGCAATGCCCGCATGCCTCGCGCCCTGGCGATGCCCGCATGCCTCTCGCGCCCTGGCAATGCCCGCGTGCCTCTCGCCCGCGCGATGCCTGCATGCCTCGCGCCCGCGCGATGCCTGCATACCTCGCGCCCTGGCGCTCATGTGTAGCAGGCGACCGGCGATCATATACTACTAGGCGATCTCATAGTCTTCCAAACTACACTTTCCTTCCTTTTCATTTTAAATAAAGACATACTTAGAATTCATTTAAAATATATCTCTTTTATTCCAATTTAATTTTACAGGTCCTTACAGCTGAAGGAGCTAATCACCATTCCCAATGTCGCAGAAAGGTTGAAGTTGCCCCCAAAGACAGACAAGAGGCTGGGGCCGAACAAGAACGCCTGGTGCGAGTTCCATCAGGCCTATGGCCATCCCATTCGCAACTGTCTGACCTTGGGCCATCAGTTGGACGAGTTGGTTAAAAGTGGTTTCATCAGTGATTACTTGAAGGAGACGAAAGGGGGTGAGGTGGCGGTAGCCCCGAGGACTGATCAGGGGCACGAAGTGCCCATACACGGTGAGATTCACACCATAGCAGGCGGATTCTCAGGAGGAAAGTGCACCTCGTCGCAGCGTAAAAAATATGTGCGTTCGGTGATGGCAGTGGAGGCATGCGAGGAAGATCACTTCCCAGACATCGAACTCATCTTCACAAAGGCTGACCGTCGAGATGTTGTCCCCCATGATAACGATCTGGTGGTGATATCGGTTGTCACCGCAGGACGCAGGGTGCATCGAGTGCTGGTGGATTAAGGAAGTTAGGCCGATGTGATGTTCTGGTCGACCTTCAACAAATTGCAATTGTCTCCTGACTAGCTGTGGCCTTACGTAGGCTGCCTATATGGATTCGCAGGAGACCAAGTTGAAGTGCGAGGATACATAGAGCTCAGGACCACCTTCACTGATGGAGTGGCCTCCCGCACAGAGAGCATCAAATACCTCGTGGTGAACGCCCCATCTGCTTATAACATGTTGCTGGGTAGACCAGCCTTAAACAGGTTGGGGGCAGTGGCGTCCACAAGGCATATGAAAATGAAGTTGCCTTCGATGGAGGGGATGGTGATAACCATCAAATCATACCAGAAAGAGGCTAAAAAGTGCTACGAGAATAGCCTCAAGACGAGAAGAGGAGTCTGCATGGTGACCACCCAACCTCCAAGTGGGAGTTACGATGACACTAATGCACCCCGAGGTGACATTGGGTTACAAGAGCAGAGGTCGCCCGGGCGAGGCGACCTAAACCGGCAGAGGAGGTGGTAGAGAAGGAGATCGGAGGCAGGATGTTTAAGCTTTGCAAATCCCTGCCTCAAGAGACCCAGGACCAAATGGTAGGGGTGATAGAGCGACACATGGACGCCTTCGCCTGGTCCGCTTCTGACATGCCAGGAATCGACCCTAATCGCCTGGCGTTGGATCCCTAAGTCAGACCAGTCCGTCAAACGAGAAGGAAGTTCAACGAAGAGCGAAGGCAGGTGATTAGGGAGGAGACGCTGAAGTTACTAAAGGCAGGCCACATACGGGAAATCCAGTACCCTGAGTGGCTAGCGAACGTCGTATTGGTAAAGAAGGCCAATGGGAAATGGAGGATGTGCGTAGACTTCACAGATCTCAACAAGGCGTGCCCGAAGGACTCCTATCCTCTACCCAACATTGATGCGTTGGTAGATAACGCCTCGGGATGCAAGCTGCTCAGTTTCTTGGATGCCTTCTCTGGATATAATCAGATCAAGATGCACCTGATGGACGAATGCAGGACAGCGTTCATGACTGAGCTGTCTTGCTACTGCTACACCGTCATGCCATTTGGGTTAAAGAATGCAGGCACTACATATCAGAGGATGATGGATAAAGTCCTTGCGCCTATGTTGGGGCGCAGTGTACAAGTGTAAGGACCTGTAAAATTAAATTGGAATAAAAGGGTATATTTTAAATGAATTCTAAGTATGTTTTCATTTGAAATAAAAAGGAAGGAAAGTGTAGCTTAGAAGACTATAAGATCGCCTGGTTAGTACATAATCGCCGGTCGCCCACTACACATGATCGCCAGGGCGCGAGAGGCATGCGGGCATCGCCAGGGCGCGAGGCATGTGGACGTCACCAGGGCGCGCGAGAGGCATGCGGGCATCTCAAGGGCACGAGGCATGTGGACGTCACCAGGGCGCGCGAGAGGCATGCGGGCATCGCCAGGGCGCGAGGCATGTGGACGTCACCAGGGCGCGCGAGGCATGCGGGCAACGCCGGGGCGCGAGGCATGCGGGCAACGCCGGGGCGCGAGGCATGCGGGCAACGCTGGGGCGCGAGAGGCATGCGGGCGTCGTCGGGGCGCGAGGCATGCAGGCATCGCCGGGTCCGAGAGGCATGCGGGCGTCGCCAGGGAAAGACATCGGTCGTCTCCCAGGGAGAGACATCGGTCGTCTCCCAGGGAGAGACATCGGTCGTCTTCCAGGGAGAGACATCGGTCATTTGCCAGTATGAGACCTCAGTGTATAGTCATCGCGCGAGAGGTCATCGGTGGAAGGTTATCGCGCGATGTTGAGCTTCACGCAGAGAAAGTGGGACCCAGACTCCCAGCATGAAACGTCCTGCACGCGCGCCACGTAGACAAAAAGGGTGGTTCAGAATAGTGACATCAGAATGTTGGCATGCGCAAGAGACACTTGCGGTCGTACTGTTCAGGGCAGTGGTTGGCATGCAGAAGAGACAACAGCGGTCGTACTGTTCAAGGCAGTGGTTGGCAGGCGCAAGAGACAACCGTGGCCGTACTGTTCAGTGAGAACGTACACTCAGGCTTTCCTGCAGAAGGGGTGGCAGCAGCAGCATGCGTGGACAGGTAGGCTTAGATTCAAAAGCCCACTGCGGGAAGGCAAAGAAGGTTACAGTGACTCAAGAGTGAAAGAGTGTCTGCATCTTCATCCTTCTCTTTTCTCTCCTTCACTCTGCCATTCAGGCCTTATCACGTTCCTGCTTAGCTATCGACGACTGCCCTTGGAGCACCTGGGAGTTTCTCTGCAAGTCCTACAAACTAGACGCTAAAACAGAGCTAAGGCATCCTTTAAGCTCGGTGGGTTTTGGAGCTCTTGGTGTTTTGCGCAAGTCCAGGTAAGGGAAGCTAGCTTTATTTTCAATAAAAGCCGTAGATTAGCTGTTTCTGAAGTGAGGGCGACGTGGTCGCCGGTTTCATATTCTTTTTCGTGATGCTCTGTTCTATGTGTTTGGGCGACGTGGTCGCCGGTTTTAAACCCCTTTTCCATGATGTTCTGTTCTTATGTGTTTGGGCGACGTGATCGCCGGTTTTAAATACAGATTTCGAAATCCCCTGTTTTTGGACGAGATCGCCGGTTTTGGCGTTGTTTTTCGAACTCCCTGTTTTGGTGTTGTTTGAAACTGTTTGAGATTTAAAATGTGATATTCGAAAATCTGAACCTTGGCATGAGTTTTTCTGTGACTGAAATCGTTCATTAAGTGTGGTATGACATGTTGAATGTTGTGAATGTGGGATCAAGACATAGTATTTTCAGGAAAGGAAATACCGTGTTGAGATTTGGTTATGAAGTGTATTGATCTGTGAGTATCCTGTGAATGGGACGATCCTGACTCTGCTGATATGAAGGAGTCACATAGATGAAGTCATTCAGTTGGTGAGAGTCGAGGGAGGTCCATATGTATGGGTAAGTCGTTTGAAAGATAACTGACTTGACCTGTTATATGGATTAACCCTGTCATACTGTGAGAGTGATGAAATTGAGATCGAGATTGTGTTGATGCGCATGGCTGTGGAAACATTACAGCAATGAAGTATGACAGGTGCATGTCTCTGGATGCTAAGTTCAACGCACGAGTCTTCCGGAAGTAGTGTCGAGTGTCTAGGTGTGATTAGTCAGTGGAAGTCTGACGTGAGTAATGTTGAGAAATTGTTGATAGACACTTGATGGTTGTGTGATATGAATGAGAAAGTGATGGACTCTTGTGAATGTTTAAAAAGGCTGATCTAGGTTGGTTGTCCAGTGTAAAATTTAAAGTTAAAAATATCTAGCTTACCCTTTGTATTGTTCTCTGGCTGTTTTCTCTTAAAACTGTGATGATCGTGTATTTTACACGGGAGCAGATGATTTTCCAGGAAGTAGAGCTCCTTAGTGAGTGGTCGCCGGAAGGAGATCGCCTGATTTCTGTTCTGGTAGCAGATCGGCTGTTTTGGGTCCTCTGATAGGAGATTCGCCGGTTTATGTAGGGAGATCGCCGGTTTTCAATTTATTTGGCTGTATTTTGTTTATGTTTTGGAAAAATTGACCGGTTATGTATTAAACTCCCTGTGAGGAGCAACTTCATTTTATATAAATACGTATGTTCACTTAAATATTTTTGTTTTACCTTTATTTCATTTTATATTTATGAAAAGTATTTTGGCGGGATGTTACATACAAGCCTATGTGGATGACATGGTGGTGATGTCCCAAGCACGAGATCAGCACGTCGCTGACTTGGAGGAGCTATTCGATACTATAGCCAAGTACAGGTTAAAGCCGAATCCTAAAAAGTGCGTTTTTGGGGTAGAGGCAGGCAAGTTCCTTGGTTTCCTCCTTACGGAATGGGGGATTGAGGCCAACCCTGACAAGTGCATGGCGATCATTGCCATGAGGAGCCCTACATCAGTTAAGGAGGTGCAGCAATTGACAGGTAGAATGGCTGCCCTTTCTTGGTTTGTCTCAGCAGGCGAAGACAAGGGCCACCCATATTTCCAGTCCTTGAGAAGGAACAGCAGATTCTCGTGGACCCCAGAATGTGAACAGGCTTTCCTCAAGCTCAAAGAGTATCTAGCCAGCCCGCCAGTCTTGTTCAAGCCTCAGCTTGGCACACCCTTGCGGCTGTACTTTGCAGTCATGGAGAAGGCGGTAAGTTCAGTGTTGGTCCAGGAACAGGAGCAGACCTAAAGGCCCATATACTTCGTCATTAAGGTGTTACAGGGGCCAGAGGTGAGGTATCAGGCCATCGAAAAGGCAGCACTGGCTGTGGTGTTCTCGGCGCGACGACTTCGGCACTACTTCCAGAGCTTCACTGTGGTGGTGATGACAGACCTGCCAATACGAAAGGTTTTGCAAAAACTAGATGTGGCGGGGAGAATGGTTTGATGGGTGGTTGAAATGTTAGAGTTTGACGTGCAGTATGAGCCTAGAGGTCCGATCAAGGGACAGGTCTATGCTGACTTTGTAGCCGAGATGTCATCGGTAGATACCCAGCAGGAAGAGCCTAGCTTCAAGTGGGTGTTATCAGTAGATGGGTCCTCGAACCAGCAGGGCAGTGGAGCGGGGGTGATTCACGAGGGGCCCAAGGGGTTATTGATAGAGCAAGCCCTGCGGTTTGCCTTCAAAGCCAGCAATAACCAAGCAGAGTACGAAGCCTTGATTGCTGGAATGCTGTTTGTAACATCCCGCCAAATTACTTTGAAAATAAATATAAAACGAAAATAAAGGTGACAAATAGATTGAAGTGAGCAAAATCTTTATATAAAATAAATAAGTTTCTCCTCACAGGGAGTTTAATACAAACGATCACTACTCCACTAAAAACGTAAACGAAATACAATACAAAAGACAGATAGGCGATCTCCTGGCAAAAAGGGCGATCTCCTATAAGAAGGGCGATCTCCTTTCATAAAGGCGATCTCCTATTATAAAGCAGCAAGAGGGGCGATCACCCAACAGAAAAGAAAACAGGCGATCTCCTTCCAGCGACAATTTTCTAAAGAGCTCTACTTCCTGCAACATCATCTGCTCCCGTGTAAATTATACACGATCATTACAGGTTTAAGAAAAGGCCACAACACAAACGAAAACACAGGGTAAGCTAGACATTTAAAAAGAGTTTAAAAAAGGATACTTAAAATAAAATCAAGGTAAACAATTTCAAGATATTCACGTAAAGTTATCAAGTTTCTCATACTCTTCACCTGATCACCCAGAAATCACACATTTCACAATATTTTCCAGAGTCATTCTATTTCACAACTGTACCAAGTGTCTATCAATTTCAAGTTCCTCATTTCACATGTCAGACCACCACTGACTCAACACACAAGACACTTGACACTACTTCCGGAAGACTCATGCATTGATTAGACTCAGAGATCTGCACCTGTCATACCATACCACTGTGAAATCCACACAGGGTTGCTGTGAATCCACAC
Source organism: Phaseolus lunatus (assembly GCA_013389735.1). Classification (NCBI taxonomy): domain Eukaryota; kingdom Viridiplantae; phylum Streptophyta; class Magnoliopsida; order Fabales; family Fabaceae; genus Phaseolus; species Phaseolus lunatus. Next base: position 31,528,874 of record CM023867.1, on the reverse strand, counting down.
AGCATGCGCATATATCATCTCAATGTCAATAGTTCTCCCGGTATGACAGGGTTAATCCATAGAACAGGCGGAGCTCGTTCTTTTTCACACGAGACGCCCATTCATATGAACCTCCTTCGACTCTCACCAACTGAGTAACTTCCTCTATGTGATTCCATTATCTCAGCAGAGTCAGGATATCCCCTGAGGAATCACCGATCAATGCACATCCTACACGATCTTACACGGTATTTCCTTTCCTGAAAATACTATGCCTCGATCCACATTCACAACATTCAACACATCATGCCACACTTAAATGAATGATTCCAATCACAGCAAAACTCACTCCAAGGTTCATGTTTTCGAATATCACATTTACATCTCAAACAGTTTCAAAACAACACCAAAAACAGGGGAGTTCGTAAAACAGCGCCCAAACCGGCGATCTAGTTCAAAAACGAGGTATTTCGAAGTCTGTATTTAAAACCGGCGACCACGTCGCCCAAACACATAGCACAGAGCATTTTACAAGGATGAAAACGAAAACCGGCGACCACGTCGCCTTCACTTCAGAATTAGCTAAACTATGGCTTGTATTGAAAAATGAAGTCTAGCTTCCCTTACCTGGACTTGCGCAAACACCTAGAGTTCCGAAACCCAACAAAGCTTGAAGAACGCCTTGGCTCTGTTTTTGCGTCTGGTCGAAGGACTTGCAGAGAACTGCCCAGGTGCTCTAATGGTGGCTGTCGCTCGTCGTACTCTCGTGTGAAGGTGCTAGAATCGCAGTGCGAAGGAGGCAACTGGAGGAGAAGGGAGGTAACTCACTCTTTCTCCCTTTGAAGGCTGCAACGTTTCTTCCTCTCAGCAGTGGGTTTTCTGCATCTTAAACCAACTTATCCACCAAAAGCAGCTGCCACCACCCACTCTGCAGAGAAGTCTGAGAACCACTGCCCTGAACAGTACGACCACTGTTGTCTCTGGTGCATGCCAACCACTGCTCTGAACAGTACTGCCACTGTTGTCGCTTGTGCATGCCAGCCACTGCTCTGAACAGTACGACCGCGAGTGTCCCCTGCGCATGCCAACATTCTGATGTCACTATTCTGAACCACCCTTTTTGTCTACGTGGCGTGCGTGCACTACGCTTCCTGCTGGGAGTCTGGGTCTTACCCCCTCTGTGTGCAACTCGACATCGCGCGATAACCTTTCGTCGATGACCCCTCGCGCGAAAACAATCCACCGAATGACATCTCGCGCGAAGACTATCCACCGATGACCTCTCGCGCGAAGGCTATCCACCGATGACCTCTCGCGCGAAGACTATCCACCGATGACCTCTCCTGGTGGACGACCGATGTCTCCCCCTGGAAGATGCCCGCATGCATCGCGCCCTGGCGACGTCTGCATGCCTCGCGCCCTGGCGACGACGTGTAGTCTAGGCGACCGGCGATTATGTACTAACAAGGAAATCTCATACCCTTCTAAACTACACTTTCCTTCCCTTTTTATTCTAAATAAAACGTGCATGGAGTTCATTTAAAATATAACTCTTTTATTCCAATTTAATTTTTCAGGTCCTTACATTCTCCCCATCAAGAAAAATTTTCGTCCCCGAAAATTGAATTACAAGGAAAAGAGGTATGGGTAAGCTTCTCTCATGGGTTCTTCTAACTCCCAAGTTGAATCACCCGATCTCTCATCCCACACCACTTTCACCATGTTGATGGTCTTGCCTCTGAGCTGTTTACTTTGACGATCGTCAATCCTGACTGGTTTCGCCTCAAAGGACAAGTCATCCCTGATCTGCACGTCGTCCACCTCCAGCACATGACTAGGGTCTGCCATGTACTTCCTTGGCTGTAATACGTGAAATACATTATGCAGGTTTGCTAAATGGGGAGGTGGGGTGATCTCAAGCCACTGGACCGATCCTCCTCAGGAGCTGATATAGCTCAACAAACTTAGGGGACAGCTTCTTTGATCTGATAGCTCGTCCTACACCCTTGGCTGGTGTCACCCTCATAAAGACATGGTCCCCAGCAGCAAACTCCAAAGGTTTTCTCCTCTGATCCGCATAGGACTTCTGCCTTCTTTGAGAAGCCTTCATTCTGCTTTGTATCTGCTGCACCTTCTCGGTTGTCTGTTGAACCAACTCTTACTACTCCAATACTTCATCAAATTCCATTCTCCATCCCTGCATATGGAGTGTGCTGCTCCATTAAGCGCCAACTCCAGTACTCACACTTTACTTCCAACCCTGAAGACTTGGTCGAGCAAGTCCAGAACTAAGCCCTTAACAGAACCAGGACTAGCCCCCTGTAGAGAAAAGTGAGCAAGATCCCTTCATCGGAAGGAAAGAGGACAGCATGACTACTGCTCATGTCCCCCAGCCAATCTAAACTAGGATCTGAAATATCTTTCCAAGAATCAACTTCCGCATCTTGATCAAAACCATCCATCGACTTCCCAACTGCTGATCTAATTCTCACGCTCCCTAAAGGAACACCTTTGGTTCACCACTATGCTACATAACTCTTCACTTTATGAAGACAAAGTTCTTGTTGCTGTTACTTTCTAAATCATCCTTATAACTTCTTTTGCCAACTCGGCTTCCTGTCCCCATCACCTCCTCCTTGTTCAATGTATACATTGGATGCATTGATTTGGGTTCAGGTGCCTATCTGAAAAGGTATACAAGAACGAACGCACCATGTAAGGACCTGAAAAATTAAATTGGAATAAAAGAGTTATATTTTAAATGAATTCTAAGTATGTTTTTATTTAAAATAAAAAGGGAGGAAAAGTTAAGTTTAGAAGGCTACGAGGTCGCCGGTCGCCTGCTACACATGAGCGCCAGGTGGACATCGCGCGGGCGTGAGAGGCATGCAGGCATCGCGCGGGCGTGAGAGGCATGCAGGCATCGCGCGGGCTCGAGAGGCATGCAGGCATCGCGCGGGCGTGAGAGGCATGCAGGCATCGCGCGGGCGCGAGAGGCATGCAGGCATCGCGCGGGCGCGAGAGGCATGCAGGCATCGCGCGGGCGTGAGAGGCATGCGGGCATCGCGCGGGCGCGAGGCACGCGGGCATTGCCAGGGCGCGAGGCATGTGGACGTGGTCAAGGCGCGAGAGTTATGAGGGCGTCGCCAGGGAAGACATCGGTCGTCCTCCAGAGGAAGACATCGGTCGTCTTCCAGGGCGAAGGAGACATCGGTCGTTCGCCAGGATGAGTCAGCAGTGGAAAGTTATCGCGCGACGTCGAGTTTCACACCGAGAAGGTAAGACCCAGACTCCCAGCATGAAGCGTAGTGCACGCACGCCACGTAGACAAAAAGGGTGGTTCAGAATAGTGACATCAGAATGTTGGCATGCGCGGGAGACACTCGCGGTCGTACTGTTCAGAGCAGTGGCTGGCATGCACAAGCGACAACAGTGGCAGTACTGTTCAGAGCAGTGGCTGGCATGCACAAGCGACAACAGTGGCAGTACTGTTCAGAGCAGTGGTTGGCATGCACCAGAGACAACAGTGGTCGTACTGTTCAGGGCAGTGGTTCTCAGACTTCTCTGCAGAGTGGGTGTAGCAGCTGCTTTTGATGGATAAGTTGGTTTAAGATGCAGAGACCCACTGCGGAGAGAAAGGAAAAACGTTGCAGCTTTCAAAGAGAGATAGAGTGAGTTACCTCCCTTCTCCTCCAGATATCTCCTTCGCGCTGCGATTCTAACACCTTCACACGAGAGTACGACGAGCGACAGCCACCATTAGAGCACCTGGGCAGTTCTCTGCAAGTCCTTCAACCAGACGCAAAAACAGAGCCAAGGCGTTGTTCAAGCTTCGTTGGGTTTCGGAGCTCCTGGTGTTTTGCGCAAGTCCAGGTAAGGGAAGCTAGACTTCATTTTCAATACAAGCTATAGTTTAGCTATTTCTGAAGTGAGGGCGACGTGGTCGCCGGTTTTCGTTTTCATCTTTGTAAAATGCTCTGTGCTATGTGTTTGGGCGACGTGGTCGCCGGTTTTAAATGCAGACTTCGAAATACCCTGTTTTTGAACTAGATCGCCGGTTTTGGCGTTGTTTGCGAACTCTCTGTTTTTAGTGTTACTTTGAACTGTTGAAGCTTAAATGTGAATCTTCGAACATCTGAATCTTTGAAACGATCGTTGCTGTGACTTGAATCATTCCTTTAAGTGTTATGTGATGTATTGAATGTGGTGAATGTGGGATCGAGGCATAGTATTTTCAGGAAAGAAAATACCGTGTAAGATCGTGTAGGATGTGCATTGACCGGTGATTCGTCATGATATCCTGACTCTCCTGAGATAATGAATTCATATAGAGGAAGTTATTCAGGTGTTGAGAGTCGAAGGAGGTTCATACGTATGGGTGAGTCGTGTGAAACAGAACGAGCTCGGCCTGTTGTGTGGATTAACCCTGTCATGCTTGGATGGTGATGATATTGAGATTCATTATACGCTTGTGAATGTGTGTGATTTCACGGCGACCCTGTGAATGTGTGTGATTTCACAGTGGGCAGTATGACAGGTGCGAATCTATGAGTCTAGTCAATGCATGAGTCTTCCGGAAGTAGTGTCAAGTGTCTTGTGTGTTGAGTCAGTGGTGGTCTGACATGTGAAATGAGGAACTTGAAGTGATAGACACTTGATGCAGTATTGCGAAAATGAATGACTCTTGTGAATATTGTGAAATGTGTGATTTCTGGGTGACCAGGTGCAGAGTATGAGAAACTTGATAACTTTACGTGAATATCTTGAAATTGTTTACCTTGATTTTATTTTAAGTATTCTTATTTAAACTCTCTTTAAAATATCTAGCTTACCCTGCGTGTTTTGCTCGTTGGCTGTTTTTCTCTTAAAACTGTGATGATCGTGTATAATTTACACGGGAGCAGATGATCTTCCAGGAAGTAGAGCTCCTTAGTGAGTGGTCGCCGGAAGGAGATCGCCTGATTTCTGTTCTGGTAGCCGATCGGCTGTTTTGGGTCCTCTGATAGGAGATCGGCCTCGTCCGATAGGAGATCGGTCCTTTCCGATAGGAGATCGCCTGCTTTGTTCTTTTACTGTATTTTGTTTATGTTTCTGGAAAATTTGACCGAAGTTGTATTAAAACTCCCTGTGAGGAGAAACTACATTTCATATATATAATATTTTGTTCACTTCAATCTATTTGTTACCTTTATTTTCATTATATACATTTGTATAGTATTTTGGCGGGATGTTACACACCATATATCTCAACCACAACCATGTAAGTAGTGGAGCCGATTGGAAGATTTCCTCTGCATCCAGAATTTCTTGCTTAAGGACAACTCTATTCCTCTTCTCCAAGATACAACAGACTGTTGCCACCCACATTCCCTTCCACACCTGATTCTACTTGGATGACATACGTATAAGATAAAAGTTCTCAAGGTGGGACCTCAAATCCTTATGTCGAACAAATAGAGCACTTATCTACTTGAAGCACATAGACCAGCCACGTTGCTCTAAAGTTAGAGTTAGTGGCCCACGCATCCTCCTGAAATCTCATACCCCCTCCGCCTCCAACTTTCCAAACAATGACTTTTTGGAACTAACCATCATCTTCACCCTCCTCGCACGTCTTACGTACATCTCTCCACCACCACAATTGATATTTCGAATGAGTTCGGCTTCTCCCAAGTTCCGAGGCATATTTGGATACAAGGATATCTTTCCATTTCCCTTTCTCATCACTCCTCATCCACCATTTCCATACTCATCTTCCACATCACGATCCACAAAACAGCATCCATTCTGCGTGAAGCTTCATCTCTCCTCCCAGTAACTTCTCTACTTGGTATTTTTCAGCAAATTTCTCTGTCTAATTGAACTTTAGACATAAATACAATTTCTCCTCTTTCCTTTTAAGCTTGTGGTTAAGCTAGAGTCATCTCATGCTGGTTCATCGACATAAACATCTTCCAAGCTTCAAATAAAAGAAAATTCATTCTTTCATTCTTGGAACTTAATCCCGGTACTTCCCATGGATACACATGCTTAAGCCTTTAAACCCTCAACATTCTGCTTATATACTCTCCATAACTTATATGTAGCTGAAACTAAACCTTGGTACACTAACTCTAAATTACACTTCCTTCTTTAATTCCATCAACTCAGCTGGAGCCATTGCCACCGGTCCAGCTCCAGGCACCACAACAATAGAGAGTTCCACTTCTCTCTTAGGAGGTAATTCAGGTATCTCTTCTGGAAATACATCCATGAAACCTTTCACCAAGGTATCTTGCTTACGTCCTCTTTATTCTTCACTTCCAACCGAGCTAGCATCACGAAGCACCTCGCCATCTGGCTCTTGGAGATCTGGAAACGCTAACTTCTAACTACCGCAGACTACGAGAACGTGATTGGCAGCTAGCCAATCCATTTCCAGGATAACACCCAGGTCCTGAAGAGGTAGACAGATCAAGTTCACTTTGAATCTGCGTCCCTCTACTATCACTGGACATTCAGGGCAAACTGTAGAGGTCAACACCTGTCCTGACGCAGGTGTAGAGATCAACAGTTCAAACGGTAACTCCTTCACTAGAAGGCCCAACTCGGCTACACACAGGCTTGACACAAAGGAGTGTGTCGCTCCAGAATCAAACAAAATTCTAACGCATCTACCAGCTATAGAGCAACACTCTGTACTAAGTTACCTGACTGAGATGTCTCCGCTCCAGACATGGCAAACACTCTCCCTCCTGCCTGAGGTCTGCTGCCTTTGTCCCTCAACTGCTGGGAACTAACGGGTTGAGTCATCCTTTTTCTGTTAGGACAATCTCTAGAAATGTGCCCCATCTCTTGACATGTGAAACACCCTTTCTCTGAATTCCTCTTGGGGCACACCTTGACGTTATGTAACCCACCACAACGGAAACATCTTGGTTTCCATGGTTGTTGCTGCTGAAACTGGGGCGGAATTGCTCCTGTCCGATGTGGTGGAGGTATCGCATAAGGCTTGCTTCGTGGGTGCTGTACCTTGGCCTTCCCACTGGAGGGACCCCCTGGTTGTGATCTGATTACTCTGGAACCACTCCTCTCCAGGGTCTCCACTACCTTTGCCTTCCTTACTAAGGCATGTAACTCCCTGGTCCACGGATCTGCTTGATCAGGGGTAGCACTCCCACTGAGCTTGGGTGGGTTGTGCCTCATGAACTCGGTCATCCCTACCTGCTACCGAGGCTGATTGACCTGGGAAGCTGTTGCAGCCGATCCAGCAGTTTCCAAATGATTCATTACAGCCTGATGAATCTGGGCCATTACCGTATTCTGCTGTTGGATGGCAGTTGCCATCATCTCGATAGCCTTGGCAATCTGGCTCATCTCCGAAGAAGGTTGGGGAGGGGTAGAAGGTCTACGTGCCATCTCCTTCGTTTTCAGATTTTGAAACTATAAGATTCCTATATTCCCTACAACTACAAGAATGAGATCGATAAGAAATCAATTCATTCAAGGGGGTAACAGCTAGACCTTACAAAGGTCAGCATCTCAAAATCATTAAGAATTTGAGCTCATCAACAGAATCATAATGCTTATAACATCAAGCATAACACCAGCACAACTACTGGTATGCAGTCACCAATCCAATCAACCATTTTCAATCAATTACAAAGACACTCAAGAGAATGAGATAGCTCACACCAGAATTCAATATATGCTAAACATCAAACCTTTGGAATTAAGATTGAGACTCATCTCGATCCAGTTATGAGTGTGCACCCTCACTACTTTATCAAGACCTTCTCATTCTTAATACTAAGATTTTCAATTAGAACATATATTCACCAAAGCACACACAAAATTTCAATACAAAAACGTTTGAAAACCTTTCACTATAGTTATTATTTTAAACTCAAATAACTTTCATGAGCAGAAGAAACACAATGGATCCACAGCCCTCAGGTCATCCTAAGGACGAACTGCTCTGATACCATTAATGTAACATCCCGCCAAATTACTTTGAAAATAAATATAAAACGAAAATAAAGGTGACAAATAGATTGAAGTGAGCAAAATCTTTATATAAAATAAATAAGTTTCTCCTCACAGGGAGTTTAATACAAACGATCACTACTCCACTAAAAACGTAAACGAAATACAATACAAAAGACAGATAGGCGATCTCCTGGCAAAAAGGGCGATCTCCTATAAGAAGGGCGATCTCCTTTCATAAAGGCGATCTCCTATTATAAAGCAGCAAGAGGGGCGATCACCCAACAGAAAAGAAAACAGGCGATCTCCTTCCAGCGACAATTTTCTAAAGAGCTCTACTTCCTGCAACATCATCTGCTCCCGTGTAAATTATACACGATCATTACAGGTTTAAGAAAAGGCCACAACACAAACGAAAACACAGGGTAAGCTAGACATTTAAAAAGAGTTTAAATAAGGATACTTAAAATAAAATCAAGGTAAACAATTTCAAGATATTCACGTAAAGTTATCAAGTTTCTCATACTCTTCACCTGATCACCCAGAAATCACACATTTCACAATATTTTCCAGAGTCATTCTATTTCACAACTGTACCAAGTGTCTATCAATTTCAAGTTCCTCATTTCACATGTCAGACCACCACTGACTCAACACACAAGACACTTGACACTACTTCCGGAAGACTCATGCATTGATTAGACTCAGAGATCTGCACCTGTCATACCATACCACTGTGAAATCCACACAGGGTTGCTGTGAATCCACACAGCATGCGCATATATCATCTCAATGTCAATAGTTCTCCCGGTATGATAGGGTTAATCCATAGAACAGGCGGAGCTCGTTCTTTTTCACACGAGACGCCCATTCATATGAACCTCCTTCGACTCTCACCAACTGAGTAACTTCCTCTATGTGATTCCATTATCTCAGCAGAGTCAGGATATCCCCTGAGGAATCACCGATCAATGCACATCCTACACGATCTTACACGGTATTTCCTTTCCTGAAAATACTATGCCTCGATCCACATTCACAACATTCAACACATCATGCCACACTTAAATGAATGATTCCAATCACAGCAAAACTCACTCCAAGGTTCATGTTTTCGAATATCACATTTACATCTCAAAAAGTTTCAAAACAACACCAAAAACAGGGGAGTTCGTAAAACAGCGCCCAAACCGGCGATCTAGTTCAAAAACGAGGTATTTCGAAGTCTGTATTTAAAACCGGCGACCACGTCGCCCAAACACATAGCACAGAGCATTTTACAAGGATGAAAACGAAAACCGGCGACCACGTCGCCTTCACTTCAGAATTAGCTAAACTATGGCTTGTATTGAAAAATGAAGTCTAGCTTCCCTTACCTGGACTTGCGCAAACACCTAGAGTTCCGAAACCCAACAAAGCTTGAAGAACGCCTTGGCTCTGTTTTTGCGTCTGGTCGAAGGACTTGCAGAGAACTGCCCAGGTGCTCTAATGGTGGCTGTCGCTCGTCGTACTCTCGTGTGAAGGTGCTAGAATCGCAGCGCGAAGGAGGCAACTGGAGGAGAAGGGAGGTAACTCACTCTTTCTCCCTTTGAAGGCTGCAACGTTTCTTCCTCTCAGCAGTGGGTTTTCTGCATCTTAAACCAACTTATCCACCAAAAGCAGCTGCCACCACCCACTCTGCAGAGAAGTCTGAGAACCACTGCCCTGAACAGTACGACCACTGTTGTCTCTGGTGCATGCCAACCACTGCTCTGAACAGTACTGCCACTGTTGTCGCTTATGCATGGCAGCCACTGCTCTGAACAGTACGACCGCGAGTGTCCCCTGCGCATGCCAACATTCTGATGTCACTATTCTGAACCACCCTTTTTGTCTACGTGGCGTGCGTGCACTACGCTTCCTGCTGGGAGTCTGGGTCTTACCCCCTCTGTGTGCAACTCGACATCGCGCGATAACCTTTCGTCGATGACCCCTCGCGCGAAAACAATCCACCGAATGACATCTCGCGCGAAGACTATCCACCGATGACCTCTCGCGCGAAGGCTATCCACCGATGACCTCTCGCGCGAAGACTATCCACCGATGACCTCTCCTGGTGGACGACCGATGTCTCCCCCTGGAAGATGCCCGCATGCATCGCGCCCTGGCGACGTCTGCATGCCTCGCGCCCTGGCGACGACGTGTAGTCTAGGCGACCGGCGATTATGTACTAACAAGGAAATCTCATACCCTTCTAAACTACACTTTCCTTCCCTTTTTATTCTAAATAAAACGTGCATGGAGTTCATTTAAAATATAACTCTTTTATTCCAATTTAATTTTTCAGGTCCTTACACTGTTGGCCAAGGAGATGGGAGCGCAGAGTCTCATGGCGAAGAGTGACTCATTGCTGGTCACAGGGCAGGTGGCGGGACAATATCAGGCTAAAGATCCCCAGATGGCCTCCTACTTGGAGTTTGTCCAGCGGTTGAAAAGTTCTTTTCAAACCTTCGAGTTGGTGCATATGCCTAGGGAACAGAATGCCAGAGCTGACTTGTTAGCCAAACTCGCCAGCTCAGGCAAGGGGGGCAGGCAGAGGACGGTCATCCAAGAGACCCTGAGGGCGCCTCGTACTTATACAGCTGACAACTTGGTGGGAGTCCATCAGATCAGTCAATCGCGTAGTGAGAAGAGGAGTCATCGTTCGTTGACCCAAGGAACTCTGAAGAAGCCACGGGTCAACGCCTGCAGGCTAATGGGGGAGGGGTCATCGCAAGTCTGCCTGTTACAGAGTGGAGAGACATGGATGATGCCCTATAAGCGTTACATAGCCGATGGGATGCTCCCTGTAACATCCCGCCAAATCTCTTTGAAAATAAATATAAAACGAAAATAAAGGTGACAAATAGATTGAAGTGAGCAAAATCTTTATATAAAATAAATAAGTTTCTCCTCACAGGGAGTTTAATACAAACGATCACTTCTCCACTAAAAACGTAAACGAAATACAATACAAAAGACAGATAGGCGATCTCCTGGCAAAAAGGGCGATCTCCTATAAGAAGGGCGATCTCCTTTCCCAAAGGCGATCTCCTATTCTAAAGCAGCAAGAGGGGCGATCACCCAACAGAAAAGAAAACAGGCGATCTCCTTCCAGCGACAATTTTCTAAAGAGCTCTACTTCCTGCAACATCATCTGCTCCCGTGTAAATTATACACGATCATTACAGGTTTAAGAAAAGGCCACAACACAAACGAAAACACAGGGTAAGCTAGACATTTAAAAAGAGTTTAAATAAGGATACTTAAAATAAAATCAAGGTAAACAATTTTCAAGATATTCACGTAAAGCTATAGATTTTCTCAATACTCTTCACCTGATCGCCCAGAAATCACACATTTCACAATATTCACAAGAGTCCTTCATTTTCACAATATTGCATCAAGTGTCTATAAATTTCAAGTTCCTCATTTCACATGTCAGACCACCACTGACCCAGCACACAAGACACTTGACCTACTTCCGGAAGACTCGTGCATTGACTAGACTCAGAGATTCTGCACCTGTCATACAAGCTGTTGTAATGTTTCCACAGCTATGCGCATCAACACATTCTCGATCTCAAGTTCACCATTCTCACAGTATGACAGGGTTAATCCATATGACAGGCCGAGCTCGTTCTGTTTCACACGACTCACCCATACATATGAACCTCCTTCGACTCTCAACGCCTGAATAACCTCATCTATATGAATCCATTATCTCAGGAGAGTCAGGATAATCCCATTATAGACATCACCGATCAATGCACATCCTACACGATCTTACACGGTATTTTCTTTCCTGAAAATACTATGCCTCGATCCACATTCACCACATCCAACACATCACATAACACTTAAAGGAATGATTTCAATCACAGCAAAACTCAATCCAAGGTTCTTATTTTCGAATATCTCATTTAAATCTCAACAGTTTCAAAGCAACACCAAAAACAGAGAGTTTCGCAAACAACGCCAAAACCGGCGACCTGGTTCAAAAACAGGGTATTTCGAAGTCTGCATTTAAAACCGGCGACCACGTCGCCCAACACATAGCACAGAGCATTTTACAAGGATGAAAACGAAAACCGGCGACCACGTCGCCCTCACTTCAGAAAATAGCTAAACTATGGCTTGTATTGAAAATGAAGTCTAGCTTCCCTTACCTGGACTTGCGCAAAACACCGAGAGCTCAAAACCTGTAAGGACCCAGAAAATTGTATTGGAATAAAAAGGGGTTATATTTTAAAGGAATTCTGTGTATGTTTTACTTAAAATAAAAAGGAAGAAAAGTTAAGTTTAGAAGGGTATGAGATCGCCAGGGCGCGAGGACGTCGCCAGGGCGCGAGGACGTCGCCAGGGCGCGAGGACGTCGCCAGGGCGCGAGGACGTCGCCAGGGCGCGAGGACGTCGCCAGGGCGCGAAGACGTCGCCAGGGCGCGAGGTATGCAGGCATCGCGCGGGCGCGAGGCATGCGGGCATCGCGCGGGCACGAGAGGCATGCGGGCATTGCCAGGGCGCGAGGCATGTGGACGTGGCCAAGGCGCGAGAGTTATGAGGGCGTCGCCAGGGAAGACATCGGTCGTCTCCCAGAGGAAGACATCGGTCGTCTCCCAGAGGAAGGACATCGGTCGTCTCCCAGAGGAAGACATCGGTCGTCTTCCAGGGCGAAGGAGACATCGGTCGTTCGCCAGGATGAGTCAGCGTTGGAAAGTTGTCGCGATGGCGAGCCTCACACAGATAAAGTGGGACCCAGACTCTCAGCATGAGACGTCCTGCACGCGCGCCACGTAGGCAAAAAGGATGATTCAGAGTGGTGACATCAGAATGTTGGCATGCGCAGGAGACACTCGCGGTCGTACTGTTCAGAGCAGTGGCTGGCATGCACAAGCGACAACAGTGGCAGTACTGTTCAGAGCAGTGGTTGGCATGCACAAGCGACAACAGTGGCAGTACTGTTCAGAGCAGTGGTTGGCATGCACCAGAGACAACAGTGGTCGTACTGTTCAGGGCAGTGGTTCTCAGACTTCTCTGCAGAGTGGGTGGTGGCAGCTACTTTTGGTGGATAAGTTGGTTTAAGATGCAGAAAACCCACTGCTGAGAGGAAGAAACGTTGCAGCCTTCAAAGGGAGAAAGAGTGAGTTACCTCCCTTCTCCTCCAGTTGCCTCCTTCGCGCTGCGATTCTAGCACCTTCACACGAGAGTACGACGAGCGACAGCCACCATTAGAGCACCTGGGCAGTTCTCTGCAAGTCCTTCGACCAGACGCAAAAACAGAGCCAAGGCGTTCTTCAAGCTTTGTTGGGTTTCGGAACTCTAGGTGTTTGCGCAAGTCCAGGTAAGGGAAGCTAGCCTTCATTTTCAATACAAGCCATAGATTAGCTGTTTCTGAAGTGAGGGCGACGTGGTCGCCGGTTTCGTTTTCATCTTCGTGAATGCTCTGTTCTATGTGTCTGGGCGACGTGGTCGCCGGTTTTAAATACAGACTTCGAAATACCTTGTTTTTGAACCAGATCGCCGGTTTTGGCGCTGTTTTACGAACTCCCCTGTTTTTGGTGTTGTTTTGAAACTGTTTGAGATGTAAATGTGATATTCGAAAACATGAACCTTGGAGTGAGTTTTGCTGTGATTGGAATCATTCATTTAAGTGTGGCATGATGTGTTGAATGTTGTGAATGTGGATCGAGGCATAGTATTTTCAGGAAAGGAAATACCGTGTAAGGTCGTGTAGGATGTGCATTGATCGGTGATTCCTCAGGGGATATCCTGACTCTGCTGAGATAATGGAATCACATAGAGGAAGTTACTCAGTTGGTGAGAGTCGAAGGAGGTTCATATGAATGGGCGTCTCGTGTGAAAAAGAACGAGCTCCGCCTGTTCTATGGATTAACCCTGTCATACCGGGAGAACTATTGACATTGAGATGATATATGCGCATGCTGTGTGGATTCACAGCAACCCTGTGTGGATTTCACAGTGGTATGGTATGACAGGTGCAGATCTCTGAGTCTAATCAATGCATGAGTCTTCCGGAAGTAGTGTCAAGTGTCTTGTGTGTTGAGTCAGTGGTGGTCTGACATGTGAAATGAGGAACTTGAAATTGATAGACACTTGGTACAGTTGTGAAATAGAATGACTCTGGAAAATATTGTGAAATGTGTGATTTCTGGGTGATCAGGTGAAGAGTATGAGAAACTTGATAACTTTACGTGAATATCTTGAAATTGTTTACCTTGATTTTATTTTAAGTATCCTTATTTAAACTCTTTTTAAATGTCTAGCTTACCCTGTGTTTTCGTTTGTGTTGTGGCCTTTTCTTAAACCTGTAATGATCGTGTATAATTTACACGGGAGCAGATGATGTTGCAGGAAGTAGAGCTCTTTAGAAAATTGTCGCTGGAAGGAGATCGCCTGTTTTCTTTTCTGTTGGGTGATCGCCCCTCTTGCTGCTTTATAATAGGAGATCGCCTTTATGAAAGGAGATCGCCCTTCTTATAGGAGATCGCCCTTTTTGCCAGGAGATCGCCTATCTGTCTTTTGTATTGTATTTCGTTTACGTTTTTAGTGGAGTAGTGATCGTTTGTATTAAACTCCCTGTGAGGAGAAACTTATTTATTTTATATAAAGATTTTGCTCACTTCAATCTATTTGTCAACTTTATTTTCGTTTTATATTTATTTTCAAAGTAATTTGGCAGGATGTTACACAAGTCCAGGTAAGGGAAGCTAGACTTCATTTTCAATACAAGCCATAGTTTAGCTATTTCTGAAGTGAGGGCGACGTGGTCGCCGGTTTTCGTTTTCATCCTTGTAAAATGCTCTGTGCTATGTGTTTGGGCGACGTGGTCGCCGTTTTTAAATGCAGACTTCGAAATACCCTGTTTTTGAACTAGATCGCCGGTTTTGGCGTTGTTTTACGAACTCCCCTGTTTTTGGTGTTGTTTTGAAACTGTTTGAGATGTAAATGTGATATTCGAAAACATGAACCTTGGAGTGAGTTTTGCTGTGATTGAAATCATTCCTTAAGTGTTATGTGATGTGTTGAATGTGGTGAATGTGGGATCGAGGCATAGTATTTTCAGGAAAGAAAATACCGTGTAAGATCGTGTAGGATGTGCATTGATCGGTGATGTCTATAATGAGATTATCCTAACTCTCCTGAGATAATGGATTCACATAGATGAAGTTATTCAGGCGTTGAGAGTCGAAGGAGGTTCATATGTATGGGTGAGTCGTGTGAAACAGAACGAGCTCGGCCTGTTATATGGATTAACCCTGTCATACTGTGAGAATGGTGAACTTGAGATCGAGAATGTGTTGATGCGCATAGCTGTGGAAACATTACAACAGCTTTGTATGGCAGGTGCAGAATCTCTGAGTCTAGTCAATGCACGAGTCTTCCGGAAGTAGTGTCAAGTGTCTTGTGTGCTGGGTCAGTGGTGGTCTGACATGTGAAATGAGGAACTTGAAATTGATAGACACTTGATACAGTTGTGAAATAGAATGACTTTGGAAAATATTGCGAAATGTGTGATTTCTGGGCGATCAGGTGAAGAGTATGAGAAACTTGATAACTTTACGTGAATATCTTGGAAATTGTTTACCTTGATTTTATTTTAAGTAGTCTTATTTAAACTCTCTTTAAAATATCTAGCTTACCCTGCATGTTTTGTTCGTTGGCTGTTTTTCTCTTTAAACTGTGATGATCGTGTATAACTTACACGGGAGCAGATGATCTTCCAGGATGTAGAACTCCTTAGTGAGTGGTCGCCGAGGAAGAGATCGCCGGTTTCCTATCTCTTGGTGGTGATCGCCGGATTTATGTCCTGCTAGCAGATCGCCTGTTTGGGCCTTCTGTTACCAGATCGCCGGTTCATGTGTGGAGATCGCCGGTCTTGTTGTATTTGATTGAATTCATTAAATTTTGAAAATATTTGACTGGTAATGTATTAAACTCCCTAAGAGGAGCAACTTCATTACATATATATATTATCATTCTTCAATATTATTTGTTTACCTTTATTTTCATTATACATGTATGTATGGTTTTATTTTGCGGGATGTTACATCGACCACCTGCGAAGTTACAGAGAATGGCGAGAGGTCCATCTCAGGATGCACGCAGGCAAACTGAACAAGGGCATCGTTAAACCCCTCCCCATAGGTGTCGACGACTTCTTCAGTGAGCTCCGCCTCAGTCTTCTTCAGCAATTCAATTTGTTGGGCAAGTTCCTCCTCAACTTTGCGCAATTGAACCTCTTGGCTAGTGGACCTCTCCTCCAGCTTGGTCATCTTAGTCTGAGCCCCCTCCAGCTGCTCTTCCAGCTTGATGATCTTGTTGCGGAGGGGGAGAAATTTTGGCCTCAAGCTGGAGGGCCTCCTGCCCTTTGGAGAATAGAAGTTTCTTGGTCTCCTTCTTAGATTGGCGGAGACTGCCCAGCTCCTGGTTCAGAGCAGTCTCGCACTTGGAAGCTTGTTGGAGTTGGAGACCCAAGTCCTTCTTCTGTTCCAGCTCCTTCTCTAGCTTGGCGACTTTCTCCAGCAGCTCTGCCTCGGCGTTCCCTTTGGTTAGCAGGAAGTTGGAGGCAGCGAGAAACTCCCCAAGGCCATGACTGATGAGGTCCTCAAGGGAGTTCCTGTCCATGGTCTCCAAGGCAGCTTGGCCAGGCATCTGCGCAAGAGTCCGCTGGAGAAGGGGAGGCAGCTCGGGAGTAGAAGGTATTCGGCTGGCTGATGGGGCACTCTCCCCTCCACCCTCTAGAGCCAAGAGTGGCTCAGGTGGAGATGAAGCGCTGGGATTGTGTTCCCTGAAGGAAGGAGGTTGCCCCTCCATAGCGGAAGAGACCTCTGCGGCCACCTCCACCCTTTTCCTTTTGAAGACGAGGCCTGAACAGGTGTCCTCGTCCTCAGATATTTCAACTGGGGCTGCCCTTTTTGATGTCTCAGCAACTGGTTCCGAGGCAGCCACAGCGGGCAATGAAGGGCCAGCAGGGCCCGAGCCACCAGCAGTGCAGCGATTTAGCACATCGGCTAGCCTCTTCTTCTTATCAGCGCTTAGCACCATGCCTGCATTGAACAACAAGAAAGGGTGAGAAGAGTCAAATATGAAGCACAAGAACAGTTAGATGCAAGACAAAGACAATATACCGATGTATACGCTGAGGGTCTCAGCATTGTACTCGTGCCTAATTAGCTGGGTGGTGTCAAACACCACGCCCTAGCTGGAGAGGGTCTGGCACACCTCTCGGTCAAAAGGCGTCAGCTCTTCGAGTCCGTGAGGTTTCTTGAACTTCAACTTCTCCACCTAGTATAATGGAAATCCATCAAGCATGGTGGAGTCGTAGGAGCTGCAGCAGACTCGGAAGAACTTCCCCTTGAAGCCCTTGTATGATTGAGAGAAGAGGGTGAGTAGAACCCTCCCTGCCACTCAATTCAGGCTTACCCAAAGCCTCTTTCCAGGGCTCTTCGCCTCGAAGAAGTATAAGAATACGTCTACTGAGGGGGTGAACCCTAGGTTGTTGCAAAGGATGGAGAAGGCTCGGATGAAGGCCCAGCTGTTAGGGTGCAGCTGGGCAGGCACCACGTTCAACTCTGTGAGTAACGCCCTTTCGAACCCAGTGAAGGGAAGGCGGACTTTGACTCGCTTGAACACTGTGGCATAGAAGAAGAAGAAGGGTTCCTCGTTGTTGCAACGATCATCGGTGCAAACGGGTTCGTCTTCTGTACAGGGTCGCACTGAGATGTACGCGTCAGTTTCCCTGCCGAAGACGCGCCCCTTGATTTCGTTCTCATCATCCCTATGTTTTCGTAGATCTTCACAGGATGTAAGTTTTGAGGTCTCAGCAAGGAGATCCTCGGAAGCCCAGGGGTAGAGGGCCTTGTAATCAACCGCTACGGTTGGAGGAGGGTTGGAGGTTGTTTTGGTTCTGGCCATCTCAAATCTAAAACAAATGAGAGGCAGGAAGAAGACAAAGGGTTTAGAAGAAAATGGTGACGAATGCTACGGCGGACAAAGACTCAAAGAAAGAACAAACTCAGGAAAGAAGAACAGGAACCCTAGAATGCAAAAATCAGAAACAGGCCCAGTACAGTTACAACATACAACATGGATGATTAAAATTATGTTACGAAGAGGGGAGATGTAACATCCCGCCAAAATAATACATACCTCCATGTATAATTGAAATTAAGTGTAATCAAATAATATTGAAGAGTGCAAAATAAAATGTATATATATATATATCAGAAATGAAGTTACTCCTCTTAGGGAGTTTAATACATAACCAAATCAAATGTTTGCAAGATTTTACGAAATTAAAAGAAATGCAGTAAGACAGGCGGTCTCAAAAGAAAACGGCGATCTCCAACTTTAAAACGGCGATCTCTAACAGAAGACCTCAAAACGGGCGATCTTCTATCAGGACACGAAAACCGGCGATCACCCGATGGAGGCATAAACCGGCGATCACCCGATAGAGACGGAGATAGGCGATCTCCTTCCGGCGACCACTCACTGAGGAGCTCTACTCCCTGGAAGATCATCTGCTCCCGTGTAACAATTACACGATCATCACAGTTTTTAAAGAGAACCAAGCACAACACCAAAGAAACACCACAGGGTAAGCTAGACATTTTAAAGAGAGTTTAAATAGGAACATTAAAATTAAGGTAAAACAAGTTTCAAGATTATCCATGTAAAACGTAGAACTACAATTAGCATTCAGCTGATCGCCCAAAATCACAAATTCACTACATTTCCCATAGTCATTCCATTTCACAACACAGCATCAAGTGTCTATCAATATTCCAGTTTCTCATTTCACATGTCAGACTTTCCACTGACCCACCATGCATAGACACATGACACTACTTCCAATTTGACTCGTGTGTTGACTCAGGCCCAGAGATTTGCACCTGTCATACCTACCACTGTGAATCCACACAGCATGCGCATATACCATCTCATTGTTACCATTCTCTTGGTATGACAAGGTTAATTCGTATAACAGGCCGAGCTCGTTCCCATTTGAACAACTCGCCCATTCATACGAACCTCCTTCGACTCTCACCAACTGAATAACTTCATCTACGTGATTTCATTATCTCAGCAGAGTCAGGATATCTCCTTCTAGACAAGCCCCTAGTCAATACACCTATACAGATCTTACACGGTATTTCCTTTCCTGAAAATACTATGCCTCGATCCCACATTCACAGCATTCAAACACATCCTACCATTCAAGTAAATGATTCAAATCACATCCACAAACATTTCAGAGCTTCAGATCTTCGAATATCTCATGTAAATCTCAAGTAGTTTCAAAATAACATCAAAAACAGAGATTGCGTAAAACAGCGCCAAAACCGGCGATCTAGTTCAACCACAGAGCGTTTTCAAAGACTATGTTTAAAACCGGCGACCACGTCGCCCAAACACATAACACAAAGCATTTCATGAAGACGAAAGCGAAAACGGCGACCACGTCGCCCACCCTTCAGAAAAGGCTAAACGATGGTTCGTATTAAAGATGAAGGCTAGCTTCCCTTACCTGGACTTGCGCAAACACCAGGAGCTTCGAAATCCAACGAAGCTTGCAGAATACCTTGGCTCTGTTTTTCGCGTCTGGTTGAAGGACTTGCAGAGAACCTCCCAGGTGCTCTAATGGTGGCCGTCGCTCGTCGTACTCTCGTGTGAAGGTGCTAGAACCGCAGCGCGAAGGAGAGAATGGAGGAGAAGGGAGATAAACGCACCCTTTAGCTCTGGAACCACAGCAACGTTTCTTTCCTTCTCCCTCAGAAATGGGTTTTTGCATCTTAAGCTGACTTCTCCACAAAAACCGCTGCCACCACCCACTCTGCAGGGAGTTTGCGTGTACGCTTCCCTGAACAGTACTACTAAGCGTGCCTCTGCGCAGGCTACGCTCTGAGGTCACTATTCTGAACCACTCTTTTGTCTACGTGGCGCGCGTGCAGAACATCTCTTGCTGGGAGTCTGGGGCCCACGTTCTCTGGGTGTAACTCAACGTCGCGCGATGACCTTTCGCCGATCACTACCAGCTCGAAGAGAAACCACTGATGACCTCTCGCGCGAAGACGATCCACCGATGACCTCTCGCGCGAAGACTACCACCGATGACCCCGCGCGAAGACTACCACCGATGACCTCTTCCTGGCGAACGACCGATGTCTTCCTCTGGGAGACAACCGATGTCTTCCCTGGCGACGCCCTCATAACTCTCGCGCCTTGGCCACGTCCACATGCATCGCGTCCTGGCAATGCCCGCGTGCCTCGCGCCCGCGCGATGCCTGCATGCCCCTCGCGCCCGCGCGATGCCTGCATGCCTCTCGCGCCCGCGCGATGCTTGCATGCCTCTCACGCCCGCGCGATGCCTGCATGCCTCTCACGCCCGCGCGATGCCTGCATGCCTCTCGCGCCCGCGCGATGCCTGCATGCCTCTCGCGCCCTGCATGCAACACTAAGGGTGATCTCTTTTGCTCAAGCGTAGAGCTTCGCATGCACAGCGTATCTAAGGCTTAACCCACACCTTGATACGCGTGGTTGTTGGAACCCACTCTGGTTGATTCAGTATCTTGACCACATACTACGTGCATTCCCGCCGATCACGTACACTCTAGGCGATTGGCGCTCATGTCTCCTCTAGGCGACAGGCGATTATGTGCCAGGGGAGTCGGAGATCGCCTCCGTCTTCACTAACGGCGATCTCGTAGGAGACTTCTTAGCTACACATTTCCTCCTTTACTCTTCTTGATCTACCTGTCAGCCGACCGACCTCTACCAGCTGACCCCAGATCTTGGGCGACGTCCGAGGCCCGACTACTACGAAACTTCATTTACCAGCTCTTTGTATTTTAAATAATAACATCTTCTGAAATTATTTAAATATACCACTTTTATTCCAATTCAATTTTACAGGTCCTTACAGGAGAAGACATCAAAATCATACCTTTAGTTGAACGAATACAAAAGAGGTTGAAAAGGTTGGTGTGAGTAAGAAAGCGTGCACTGGAAGATAGAGTTCGCAGAAGTTGAGAATGCAAAGTGATGGAACAGTGGAGTGGCGCGGGGTTTTGAAGAGGTTTAGCGTAGCCCTAGGGAGCGCAAACATTAGGAATCCCAGACCGTTGATGCGGCCACGTGTTAATAGATAAAAAGGGGTTGGTGAATTGTCCCTTCAGCGCACTGTTCATGTCCTTACGCGCAGAACCACGTAGGTTGCCCGAGCCGATAACTTAGTCTCTTCGCTGAAATAAGTTAACAGCTTGAGACTGGGGAGCTTGTGTACCGACCAGTCATCGGACACCGAGAACAGATAGTAAAGGGTAAACCACATCAGCTGGGTCCCACAGCATGGGCCAAAGCCACGTGGAGTGGACCCCGCAGGCAGTTTGGATTAGCGGGTGATTAGTCATCAGCGTGTCCCCACAGAGAAGGGTGATTAGTCATCCGCGTGTCCCCTCAGAGAAGGGTGATTAGTCATCAGTGTGTCCCCACAGAGAAGGGTGATTAGTCATCAGTGTGTCCCCTAAGAGAAGGGTGATTACCAAAAGGGACTGATGTGTCCTTGTCACTCCGCGGGTTGATCAGTCCTCGGCAACAGAGTGTGACGAGGTGACATCGGTCTTGGGTGATTTGAACAACACAACCAGAACAGCTAAGATTGGTTCCCAGAGTAGGCCAATGACCAATTAAATACCCAGAGGTAGGGAGAGGCCTGAATCACGAAGAGCTCATGCGTGTGGCGGGAAGAGCACAGTTACGTGCAGAGTTCTGAGGGGTCGAGTACTCATTAGAACTAGGGTTTCCCAGTAAAGGCTACATGCATGGCACGTGAACAGTAAGGGCACTCCCAGAACAGGTGGCCCAAGAGGCTAGGTGCACGATGTAAGGACCTAGAAACTTTAATTGGAATGAAAGTGTTATATTTAAATAATTCCAGAAGATGTTATTATTTAAAATACAAAGAGCTGGTAAATGAAGTTTCGTAGTAGTCGGACCTCGGACGTCGCCCAAGATCGGGGGTCAGCTGGTAGAGGTCGGTCGGCTTACCATTGTATTAACCAAGTAGTCAGGTGCGATGACTTTATCGTGAGGTAATCACGTGGATGTGCTCGAGGAAGACATGTGGATCAAGAAGAGTAGAGGAAGAAAAGTGTAGCTAAGAAGTCTTCTACGAGATCGCCGTTATTGAAGACGGAGGCGATCTCCGACCTCTCTTGCACATAATCGCCTATGGTGTACGTGATCGACGGGAGTGCACGTAGTATGTGGTCAAGATGCTGGATTAACCATAGTGGGTTCCAAAAACCACGCGTATCAAGGTATGCGTTAAGCCTTAGATACGCTGTGCATGCGAAGCTCTATTCTTGAGCATAAGAGATCGCCCTTAGTGTTGCATGCATGGGCGCAAGAGGAGTGGTGCTGATCTACTCTTGGAAATGTGAAGCTACCGACGTCACCAAGCCATGTGGAGGTGATACCTTGGACGTAACATAGTGGGATGAAGAACCTTCAGCAAGGTGTGACGATATGACATCGGTGAGCAGAGTAAGGCGATTTGTTCTCGTCACACACAAGGGCGATAAGAGAACGCCAACAGGATGAGAGGAACATCGGTCATCAACCAGGATGGGAGACACATCGGTGGTCAGCCAGGTTGAGACATCGGTTGTCTGCCAGGGTGAGACATCGGTGGTCCTCCAGGGTGACACATCGGTTGTCTGCCAGGATGAGGAATCAGTCATCACCGGGATGAGGCACGTCAGTCATCGCCGGTATGAGAGGCAGACGGTCATCGCCAGGATGAGGGACACATCGGTCGTTTTCCAGGGAGAGACATCGGTCGTCCTCCAGGATGAGGCCTCGGTGGATAGTCATCGTGCGAGCGGTCATCGGTGGAAGGTTATCACGCGATGTCGAGTTTCACACAGATAAGGTGGGACCCAGGCTCTCAACATCAGACGTACTGCACGTGCGACACGTAGACAAAAAGGGTGGTTCAGAATAGTGACATCAGAGGGTTGGCATGCGCAGAGTCACGCGTGATCGTACTGTTCAGGGCAGCGTGCACGCAAGCTTCCTACAGAGTGGGTGGTGACAGCGGCTTTTGTGGACAAGTTGGTTTAAGATTCAAAAACCCACTTCTGAGAGGCAGAGGACGTTGCAGTGGTTCAAGAGTGAAAGAGTGAGCTCACCTTCATCCTCCTCTTTTCTCTCCTTCGCGCTGTGATTCAGGCATCCTCAAGCACCAGTACGAAAGGCGACGTCTGCCCTTGGAGCACCTGGGAGGTTCTCTGCAGGTTCTCCAAACCAGACGCTAAAACAGAGCTAAGGCATCTTTAAGCTTCGGTGGGTTTTGGAGCTCTTGGTGTTTTGCGCAAGTCCAGGTAAGGGGAGCTAGCTTTTTTTTTTTTCCAACGAAAACCTTATATTAGATGATTGAGATGATGGGGCGACGTAATCGCCGATTTTCAACTGTTATTGCATAATTCCCTGTTTTTGGACGAGTAGGTTCTGAAGTGAGGGCGACGTGGTCGCCGGTTTCATATTCTTTTTCACGATGCTCTGTTTTTACGTGTGGGGCGACGTAATCGCCAGTTTTAAATGTTGTCTTCGAAATCCCCTGCTTTAGTGTCGCTTTGAACTTGTTTGAGATTGATATGTGAAATGCACGTGTTATTGGAAAAATCTGAACCTGGATACGTTTGTTGCTATGGTTGAGATCGTTCGTTTAAATGTTGTATGGTGCATTGGGTGAATTGATGATCTTTAGCTGTCCTGTGTGGACTTTGCTTGCTGTCCTATGTGGACTTTCCTTGCTGTCCTGTGTGGACTTTCCTTGCTGTCCTGTGTGGACTTTGCTTGCTGTCCTGTGTGGACTTTCCTTGCTGTCCTGTGTGGACTTTGCTTGCTGTCCTGTGTGGACTTTCCTTGCTGTCCTGTGTGGACTTTGCTTGCTGTCCTGTGTGGACTTTCCTTGCTGTCCTGTGTGGACTTTACTTGCTATCCTGTGTGGACTTTCCTTGCTGTCCTGTGTGGACTTTAGTTGCTGTCCTGTGTGGACTTTCCTTGCTGTCCTGTGTGGACTTTACAGTGGTGTGGTATGTGTCTATGGGTGTTGAATTAGTGGAAGTCCGACGTAAGAAATGAGAAACTTTGAATTTGATAGACACTTGATGCATTATGTGATTTGAACGACTCTTGAGGAATTGAGAAATACGTGTTTACTTGATGGTCATGTGAAGAGAATGAGAAAATTGATAGTTTTACGTGGGTGTCTTTAACTTGTTTTATCTTGATTTTTAAGTTTCATATCTAAATTCTCTTTCAAATATCTAGCTTACCCTATGTTTTTGGTGTTGTGTTTGGCTTTTTCTTAAACCTGTGATGATCGTGTATAATTTACACGGGAGCAGATGATGTTGCAGGAAATAGAGCTCCTCTGTGAGTGGTCGCCGGAAGGAGATCGACTGTTTCTGTTTCTGTCGGGCGATCACCCCTTTTCTGTTTTCTGATAGGAGATCGCCGTTTATGATAGGAGATCGCCTTGTTCTGTTAGGAGATCGCCTGTCTTTCTATTTTACTGTATTTTGTTTAAGTTTTTGGAAAACT
This sequence comes from Phaseolus lunatus, assembly GCA_013389735.1. Lineage (NCBI taxonomy): Eukaryota > Viridiplantae > Streptophyta > Magnoliopsida > Fabales > Fabaceae > Phaseolus > Phaseolus lunatus. Next base: position 31,504,280 of record CM023867.1, on the reverse strand, counting down.
GACCGATTATGTATTAAACTCCCTGTGAGGAGAAACTTCATTACATATATATAATTATGTTCACTTCGATATAATTGTTTCACCTTTATTTTATTACATAAATATGAAAAGGAATTTGGCGGGATGTTACATTAATGGTATCAGAGCAGTTCGTTCTTAGGATGACCTGAGGGCTGTGGATCCATTGTGTTTCTTCTGCTCATAAAATCTATTTGAGTTTTAAATAACAATTATAGTGAAAGGTTTTCAAAACGTTTTTGTATTGAAATTTTGTGTGTGCTTTAGTGAATGTATGCCCTAACTGAAAATCTTAGTATTAAGAATGAGAGGGTCTTGATAAAGTGGTGAGGGTGCACACTCATAACTGGATCGAGATGATTCTCAACCTTAAGTCCAAAAGTTTGATGTTTAGCATACATTGAATTCTAGTGTGATTTATTTCATTTTATTGAGTGTTTTTGTAATTGATTGAAAGTAGTTGTTTGGATTGATGGATTGTATACCAGTAGCTGTTCTGGTGTTTTGCTTGAGATTATAAGTATCACGATTCTGTTGATGAGCTCAAATTCTTAATGACTTTGAGATGCTGACCTTTGTAAGGTCTAGATGTTACCTCCTGAATGAATTGATTTCTTATCGATCTCATTCTTGTAGTTGTAGGGAATATAGAAAACCTATAGTTTCAAAATCTGAAACGAAGAGAGATGGCACGTAGACCTCCTACCCCTCCCCAACCTTCTTCGGAAATGAGCCAAATTGCCAAGGCTATTGAGATGATGGCAACTGCCATCCAACAACAGAATGCAGCAATGGCTCAGAATCATCAGGCTGCAATGCACCATTGGGAAACTGCTCGGTCGGCTGAAACAGCTTCCCACGTCGGTCAGCCTCAGGATCAGATGGGACTGACCGAGTTCATGAGGCACAACCCACCCAAGTTTAGTGGGAATGCTACCCCTGATCAAGCAGATTAGTGGGTCAGGGAGTTGGAGAAAATCTTTAGGGCGACCTCCTGCCCTGAAGGGAAGAAATTGGTATTCGCTACCTATCTGCTATCTGGAGAAGCCGAGTTCTGGTGGATGGGAGCTCAGCAGATGATGGAAGCCAGAGCTGAAGTGTTAGACTGGGAGAGTTTCAGGGTGAGATTTCTGGAAAAATACTTCCCAGATAGTGCAAGATTTGCGAGGGAAGCAGAATTCCTCAGATTGGAGCAGGGGGAGATGTCAGTGAATGCTTATGCTGCTTGGTTTGAGTATCTCGCCCGATTCTATACCCAGGCGACCTCTGAGGCTTGGAGGTGTAGGAAATTTGAAGAAGGACTGAAGCATGAGCTGAAGAGGACCATAGCACCTATGTGCATAAGAGAATTTCACGCCTTAGTGGAGAAGGCGATGATGGTGGAGACACTGGAGAAGAGTGACTCTCGGGTGATCAGGTCACACCCAGGGGGTTCTTCCAGTGGGAAGGCCAAGGTGCAGCAACAGCAGAATAAGCGTTATGCGAGACCTCCACAGCATGGGGCAGAAGCAGCACCGCCCCAGTTTCAGCAGCAACAGCCCTGGAAACTCAGATGTTCCCATTGTGGTGGACCACACACATCCAATGTGTGCCCCAAGAGAAATTCAGAGAGAAGATGCTACATCTGCCGAAAGACGGGACACCTTGCTAGAGAATGTCCTAACGGGAATAGGGCGACTCAACCCAGTGGTTCCCAGCAGTTGAGGAACGAAGGCAGCAGACCTCAGGCAGCAGGGAGAGTGTTTGCCATGTCTGGAGCGGAGGCATCTCAGTCAGGTAACCTAGTACAAGGTGCTTGTTTATAGCTGGTGGATACTTTAGAGTTTTGTTTGTTTCTGGAGGGACACACTCTCTTGTGTCAAATCGGTGTGCAACCGAACTGGGCCTTCTAGTGAAGGAGCTGCCGTTTGAACGGTTGGTCTCTACACCTGCATCAAGACAGGTTTTGACCTCCCCAGTTTGCTCTGAATGTCCAGTGATAGTAGAGGGACGCAGGTTCAAAGTGAATTTGATCTGTCTACCTCTTCAGGATCTGGATGTTATCCTAGGAATGGATTGGCTATCTGCCAATCACGTTCTCACAGTTTGCGGTAGCCAAAAGGTGGTGTTTCCCGATCTCCAAGGGTCAGGTGTGATATCTGCTCAGCATGTGAAGTCGGAGTTGAAAGAAGGGGCGACGTGTTTTGTGATCCTAGCTAAAGGGGGGAGTGAAGAGTGAAGAGGACGTAAGCAGGATACATGTGGTGAAAGATTTCATGGATGTATTTCCAGAAGAAATACTTGGACTACCTCCTAAGAGGGAAGGTTTCACGCAGAATAGGATTGTTTTGTTGATCGGGATTTGAAAGATGAGTGTGGGAATGGTGGGTTGAAGTTAAAGGCTCCTGAACATGGCAAGATAGTGGCGTTAGAGAATGCGGGTTTAGATGCAAAATCTGGAGTGTGTCTCCAATGCTGCTGAAGGTCCAGTACGATGACTGGCTTGATAAAGAGGGACCACAGAAACTAGAGGAATGGGTCCTTTTGTCTAGAGTGGCAGCTACTGATTAATTTGGGTATGCGATGTTCAGACCGCTTAACAGTCAAGCCATGCTCTCCTGAACGCCATTCAGGTCGCCCACTTGGGTTTGAATCAGCAGTGTATGCCTGGTGGTATGATGGGTGGTGGGAAGGTGTTGTAACTGCAGCTAATGACAGTGGTAGAGGGATCTTCGTCGGATGGCTCTGCCTTAGAAAGTGAATCATCATCCATCCCCAAGGTTGAAGTTGCTAAGAAGGTGAGCAAGAATCGTTTGGTTGGGAAACCCCTGTGGATCTGGAAAATATGAAGGGAATAACTTTGAGGGGGCCACTCTATGTCGCTCCTGAGGACAAGGGTAACAACTCTAGTGGTGGCTATGAGGACGAAGCTGACAAGGCTAAGAACACACTTCTGGCCTTAAATGAACACAAGGATAATAACTCTTGTAGAGGCAGTGATGATGTTGACAATGAGGAGAAGACCTTTGGAGTTGTAGTTGGAGATCATGCATTTATGAAAGTGACACCGACCAAGGGTGTAGGACGAGCTATCAGATCAAAGGAGCTGTCTCCTAAGTTAGTCGAGCCATATCAGATCTTAAGGAGGATCGGTCCAGTGGCTTATGAGACCGCCCTACCTCCCCATTTAGCGAATCTGCATAATGTCTTTCACGTATCACAGCTGAGGAGGTACATGGCAGACCCTAGTCATGTGCTGGAAGTGGACGATGTGCAGATCAGGGATGACTTGTCCTTTGAAGCAAAACCAGTTAGGATTGACGATCGGCAAAGTAAACAGCTCGGAGGCAAGACCATCAACATGGTGAAAGTGGTGTGGGATGAGAGATCGGGTGATTCAACTTGGGAGTTAGAAGAACCCATGAGAGAAGCCTATCCATACCTCTTTTCCTTGTAATTCAATTTTCGAGGACGAAAATTTTTCTAGTTGGGGAGAATGTAAGGACCTAGAAACTTTAATTGGAATGAAAGTGTTATATTTAAATAATTCCAGAAGATGTTATTATTTAAAATACAAAGAGCTGGTAAATGAAGTTTCGTAGTAGTCGGACCTCGGACGTCGCCCAAGATCGGGGGTCAGCTGGTAGAGGTCGGTCGGCTTACCATTGTATTAACCAAGTAGTCAGGTGCGATGACTTTATCGTGAGGTAATCACGTGGATGTGCTCGAGGAAGACATGTGGATCAAGAAGAGTAAAGGAAGAAAAGTGTAGCTAAGAAGTCTTCTACGAGATCGCCGTTATTGAAGACGGAGGCGATCTCCGACCTCTCTTGCACATAATCGCCTATGGTGTACGTGATCGACGGGAGTGCACGTAGTATGTGGTCAAGATGCTGGATTAACCATAGTGGGTTCCAAAAACCACGCGTATCAAGGTATGCGTTAAGCCTTAGATACGCTGTGCATGCGAAGCTCTATTCTTGAGCATAAGAGATCGCCCTTAGTGTTGCATGCATGGGCGCAAGAGGAGTGGTGCTGATCTACTCTTGGAAATGTGAAGCTACCGACGTCACCAAGCCATGTGGAGGTGATACCTTGGACGTAACATAGTGGGATGAAGAACCTTCAGCAAGGTGTGACGATATGACATCGGTGAACAGAGTAAGGCGATTTGTTCTCGTCACACACAAGGGCGATAAGAGAACGCCAACAGGATGAGAGGAACATCGGTCATCAACCAGGATGGGAGACACATCGGTGGTCTGCCAAGTTGAGACATCGGTTGTCTGCCAGGGTGAGACATCGGTGGTCCTCTAGGGTGACACATCGGTTGTCTGCCAGGATGAGGAATCAGTCATCACCGGGATGAGGCACGTCAGTCATCGCCGGTATGAGAGGCAGACGGTCATCGCCAGGATGAGGGACACATCGGTCGTTTTCCAGGGAGAGACATCGGTCGTCCTCCAGGATGAGGCCTCGGTGGATAGTCATCGCGCGAGCGGTCATCGGTGGAAGGTTATCGCGCGATGTCGAGTTTCACACAGATAAGGTGGGACCCAGGCTCTCAACATCAGACGTACTGCACGTGCGACACGTAGACAAAAAGGGTGGTTCAGAATAGTGACATCAGAGGGTTGGCATGCGCAGAGTCACGCGTGGTCGTACTGTTCAGGGCAGCGTGCACGCAAGCTTCCTACAGAGTGGGTGGTGACAGCGGCTTTTGTGGACAAGTTGGTTTAAGATTCAAAAACCCACTTCTGAGAGGCAGAGGACATTGCAGTGGTTCAAGAGTGAAAGAGTGAGCTCACCTTCATCCTCCTCTTTTCTCTCCTTCGCGCTGTGATTCAGGCATCCTCAAGCACCAGTACGAAAGGCGACGTCTGCCCTTGGAGCACCTGGGAGGTTCTCTGCAGGTTCTCCAAACCAGACGCTAAAACAGAGCTAAGGCATCTTTAAGCTTCGGTGGGTTTTGGAGCTCTTGGTGTTTTGCGCAAGTCCAGGTAAGGGGAGCTAGCTTTTTTTTTTTCCAACGAAAACCTTATATTAGATGATTGAGATGATGGGGCGACGTAATCGCCGGTTTTCAACTGTTCTTGCATAATTCCCTGTTTTTGGACGAGTAGGTTCTGAAGTGAGGGCGACGTGGTCGCCGGTTTCATATTCTTTTTCACGATGCTCTGTTTTTACGTGTGGGGCGACGTAATCGCCGGTTTTAAATGTTGTCTTCGAAATCCCCTGCTTTAGTGTCGCTTTGAACTTGTTTGAGATTGATATGTGAAATGCACGTGTTATTAGAAAAATCTGAACCTGGATACGTTTGTTGCTGTGGTTGAGATCGTTCATTTAAATGTTGTATGGTGCATTGGGTGAATTGATGATCTTTAGCTGTCCTGTGTGGACTTTGCTTGCTGTCCTATGTGGACTTTCCTTGCTGTCCTGTGTGGACTTTCCTTGCTGTCCTGTGTGGACTTTGCTTGCTGTCCTGTGTGGACTTTCCTTGCTGTCCTGTGTGGACTTTGCTTGCTGTCCTGTGTGGACTTTGCTTGCTGTCCTGTGTGGACTTTCCTTCCTGTCCTATGTGGACTTTGCTTGCTGTCCTGTGTGGACTTTCCTTGCTGTCCTGTGTGGACTTTCCTTGCTGTCCTGTGTGGACTTTACTTGCTGTCCTGTGTGGACTTTCCTTGCTGTCCTGTGTGGACTTTAGTTGCTGTCCTGTGTGGACTTTCCTTGCTGTCCTGTGTGGACTTTACAGTGGTGTGGTATGTGTCTATGGGTGTTGAATCAGTGGAAGTCCGACGTAAGAAATGAGAAACTTTGAATTTGATAGACACTTGATGCATTATGTGATTTGAACGACTCTTGAGGAATTGAGAAATACGTGTTTACTTGATGGTCATGTGAAGAGAATGAGAAAATTGATAGTTTTACGTGGGTGTCTTTAACTTGTTTTATCTTGATTTTTAAGTTTCATATCTAAATTCTCTTTCAAATATCTAGCTTACCTTGTGTTTTTGGTGTTGTGTTTGTCTTTTTCTTAAACCTGTGATGATCGTGTATAATTTACACGGGAGCAGATGATGTTGCAGGAAATAGAGCTCCTCTGTGAGTGGTCGCCGGAAGGAGATCGCCTGTTTCTGTTTCTGTCGGGCGATCACCCCTTTTCTGTTTTCTGATAGGAGATCGCCGTTTATGATAGGAGATCGCCTTGTTCTGTTAGGAGATCGCCTGTCTTTCTATTTTACTGTATTTTGTTTAAGTTTTTGGAAAACTGACCGATTATGTATTAAACTCCCTGTGAGGAGAAACTTCATTACATATATATAATTATGTTCACTTCGATATAATTGTTTCACCTTTATTTTATTACATAAATATGAAAAGGAATTTGGCGGGATGTTACACACGAGGAGGCATGCAGGTGGTCACCCTGTAGTGTTTGCACTCCAGAAAAGGAAACCTTATGTGCTAGATTACCCTAAGATTGGGTGATAGCGGAGCAAGGGTATTCCAGTAAACCCTGAATATGGCTAGCAGCGCAATGAACCCTAATTAGGGCTAGCGGCACAGTAAACCCTAGAGTATATAAGGGACAGTAAAATACTTCACAAAGGTACTCAGTTTCTAGACCTAAACACAGAGAGACTCAATACACTTGGTGTTTTTTGCCCCATCTTGACTTGAGCGTCGGAGTGCAAACGGCCTCTAGGGCGCCCCTTTCTCTTTTGCAGGTGCAGATAGCTTCGAAAGAACCAAGCATTTATCAAGGTGAGGAAGGAGGTGTGTGAGTGTCGTAGAGTGAACCGACAGGATAGTCAACCGGTAAGAACAGTCTTCAAGAGATAAGTTGTTCTAACTTTTTTTCTTCCATTTCCGTGTTGTTTCTCACTTTTTACAATTTCTTGAATCTGTTTTAAATGTCTTTCCACCGTTTAAATGTGTTTGTGTTTAGTTTAATCGGTTCAAAATGCATAATACTCCTTGAACCATCCAAATTTGTGTTGCAGGATCTCTATTTGTATTTACTCGAGTGCTTTTGAATTTTTTTGAGTCTTCTTTCATTTTCTTTTGGTAAAAAGCATTTATGTTGGTTTCATTTTTATTTTATGATCCATTTCTAGTTGTCTAAAGTCATGTTGTTTCTATATATGTCATCAAATCAAGTAGTCCTTTGTTTGATTTTTTGTTTCTTGTTTTTACAATGAATATCCATGTGGTTTGAGTCATTTTGTGTGTTTTTCTTTTTATATTTTTGAGTCTCTTATCTTTTTATTAGATCATTAGAGTTAGGTTTCTATTATTTGTTGAGTTTCAATTCTTTTTTTCAAATCCCTTTGGTTTCTTCTCTTCCAATTTTTGTGAAATTTCGTCTCTGTTGTGAGAATTTATTGTGGGTTTTTATTTTGGTAAAAAAAAATATGAAAAATTCACAGAACCCTATTGAGATGTTGTTGATATCCAATTAAAATAGAAAGTCCAAGAAAAAAATAGAAAAAAGGTTATAAATAGTAAAAGTCAGGACGTTTTAAGTCCAGAAAAAACAGTTTTAGTGTGGTGTTGCTCCCAATAAAAAAATTTACTGCACCTTATTCCTTGGGCTTTTTTACCTAAACTTTTTACCACACCTTACTTTATTTGTTGTGGAGTTGGGGTAAAAGTTTGGGATTCAAATTCATTATAATGTTTCCCCAGTAAATTTTTGAATCATCTCTGCCACTGCTGAAAAGCAGTTTCAATCTCTGAATACTGCTGCTGCAGTGTTTGATTTATTTCTCTCAGAATACACATCCATTTGACCTAAAATTTGTTTCGTTTGATCAAATATTATGTTTATATTCACACATAAAAATTTCATACACAAAATGTTTCTGGATGAATTTTCAAAAATTTTGGAAGTTTTTGTGTTTGTTTCATTCTAGATTTTTTTTAAAAAAATCTATTCTAGTACTATTCTTAGGTTTCTTATTTGACTGCTCATTGTTTTTGTTAGCTTTAATCATTGATTTGTGTCTTAAAATACTCCTTTCATTTTTCATAATAATTCCATTTGAGTTTAGCAATTTTAATTGAGCTTTTCTTTATTTTTTACTTGTTGGCCTCATAAGGTGAAATTCATATTGAGTAGAAGTTTAGTTTTGAAGTTGTGAAGCTAATTTCTACTTGATGATTCATATCTAAAGACTAAAAACAGTGATTATTTGGAGAGGGAAGCAATTGAAGACAAGAATTAAGTTCATATAAAGAGAAAGAAGATTTGAAAACTTGAAGAAAAGAAAATTATTACAAAAAAATAATAAAATTGTTGTAATAGTAGCATTGTATCACGGAACCTTTGTGTTCAAGTTTATTTTTCTTGCTTATTTGTTTTTTACATTAGTTGGTGGGGAAAATGCTTTCAAAGCAATCCCATTAAAAACATTGTAATAGCTAAATTCGTTCATTAGTCATGAAAGTGTGTTAAGGGGCTCCAAGTGTCACTTGCACTTTCACATAGGACACGTCTAGTTTACTTTTCTATCTTTCCTTCTTTATTTTCTTTGCCTTTAATTCCTTTTTGTTTAATTTCTAAGTTTTCATGATACCTAGGTGATTGCTCTCCATTTGTAGTTGATCATCCTTTGATCACTAGGACACCTTGCATACATCACATTTAGGGAAAATTTGTTTTGAAGTTTCTTTTGAGGAAAAACTTTGTTAAGACTATCCAAGGTAAACTCTTCCTAAGGGAAGACTTGGTATTGAAGCAGTCCTAGTGACTCACCTCTCTTTCCTGGGGGTGAACTTGGAGACAGTGTGACTTGTTGACTTTGATTGAAACTTCACCAACTCTAAAACCTATTTGTGAAAATATTTTATCACTCATTTGAAATAAAATTTTTGTAAAAAATCATTTCTTTTTAATTTCAAAAATGAGTGATCATAATCATGCATCTAGTGTTAATGGTAGTAATCAGAACACAAAAGATGACTATAGGTGGAAAGAAGAGGCTATGTTATTAAGAAAAAAATTAGAAAAACGTAGAGAAAATATAGATAAAAAAATGGATGAGATGAGAGAAATGTTTAGACAATTAGTTCTCAATCAAAACATGGGAAAAGGGTGTGAGGAAGAAAGGCATAGGCGTAGAAGAAATCTTGACTTTGATGAGCAATGTGAGAGACAGTTTTTGTATCAGCTCCACAGACTTCAACAAAGAGATAGAACTATAGAAGAATACAGACAGAAAATGGAGTTACTTATGTTGAGGGCGAGAATAAGAGAAGAGCCTAGAAAAACCATTGATAGATTCAAAAGTGGTCTAAACCTTGAAATCTGGGATAGCGTTGAACTTTTTCCCTTTAATTACTTTAAGGATTTGTATGAAATAGTTCAACAATGTGTTAGAATAGAACAACAAATTACAAGAAAGACTACCTCTAGAGAAGACTTTCTTAATACATCCTATTCCAGAAGAGAGTTTAAAAGGGAAGATCATCCCTCCAAATCCAGGTATGAAGGGTCACAAGAGGATGAAAGGGAAAGAAAAATAGAAAAGTCTTTTTCTGGAGCTGAAGCAGATATTGATAACATTTTCCCTTCAAATACAAAACCTTATGATGATGTGCTTGAAGAAAAATTTGTGTCTGAAGCTGAACCAGATATAGATATTATTCTCGTTGGTTGACTCTTTCGCCGGTTGACCTAGGTTGAACGCCTCCTTTCGGATCTACCTCTTATGGATTTTGATTCACGTCTCCTTGTTGCACTAGAATGCGGCTCCATTGTGATAGAGGGTGCCCTACCTGTTGATTACACTTCGACGATCAAGTCAGTGAGGGCTCACAAAAAGTAAACAATTTTCAATCTAGTGTGCAAAAAATCCTCCCTTTATCTGGGGTCTCAAACACCTTTTATAACTATTCGTGTAACAGCTTCCATTCACAAGAATATAATCTCAACTGAAAGTATAACTAAAAATATTTAATCTTTTATCTTAACAACTATTAATTATTATGCAACTTGTATTGACCAAGTAGTCAGGTGTGATGACGTAATTGTGAGGTAATCCTGTGGGCGTGCTTGAGGAGGACACATGGATCAAGAAGAGTAAGAGAAAGGAAAGTGTAGCTTAGAAGTCGATGAGATTGTCGTTTGTTGAAGAAGGCGGCGGTCTCCAATTTCTCTCGTATGTAATCAGTAATTGCCTAGATTGCACATGATCGCCATATGTGAAGATTAGGAGATCAGGTGGTCAACAAGTCGCCGAAAGGAGCACATCGCCGAGTATTTGAGAAGACTTGGTAAGCACTTATTATATGGTCTAAATACAGAAGATAAGTGGCATGTCTGCCACCAAAGTAGAGAAGATAAGTGGCATATCTTGATGGAAAAACGCTCTTCTTCTAATAGTGATCTTTGTGATTTCTTCTTTGAATAGATGATGAAGGAGATTTGAGGAGCGGAAGCATTACAGAAACTCAAGAGGAGTTTCCATGGATTGAAGAGGAGTTAGGAATTTGTGAGAGTGAGAGGTGAGGCCAACTCACTAGGAAAGAGTCTAGGCTAAGTCTTGAAGGAGACAAACCTAGGGAGAACTTAAGAACAAGTGGAATGGCCAAAATTAGGCAGCATTTCATTACTAATTCCAAGTTAAAAAATACATGTATAAGAGACTCCTATTTATAGGAGAAAGTCGCTCAAAAACTCTCAAATGAGAGTGTGACGAGTGTCACTACCTTATTGGTGCAAATCCTCTCCATTAAGGAATAGACATGTGGGGTCTCATGCCTTCCTTGCCTACATTTCTATTTGCACCCCCTCTTTTACTATTTTACACTTTACTTTATTTTCTATTTACATCCTTCCTTACTTTTGCCCAAAATACAAGGCCCAAAACTTCCTAACTACTCTATACACTTTTTACAAGGCTAAGAAGAAGAAAAAGACTCTACAAACTCTTCATTAAAGCTCAATCTTCGTCTATCTTCTTGGCCGAAAGTTTCGAGGCTGGACGGTTTCCATCATCCCCTCCCTCTTGAAAAGGATCTGTCCTCAGATCTGAATGATGCTCAATGACAGCAGCCTTTGTTTATTTCATGTTTTCCTCCTGGGTCAAATGTCAATATACAATAAACATCAAACAAACATGAGATAATTTTCTTTTTTAAAAGAAAATTAAAACAAAAGAAAACTAAACAAAAATAAGGCCTTTTATCTTTAAAATTCTTTTTAAAGAAAAACATAAGACCCCTTTCAAAAATATTTTTGTTCACTTTGTATTGTTTATTGCCCAAGCTAGACAACAACATCACAAAGTTTGGTTTTTGAGATTTTTGTAAAGAAGAATGAGCATTATATAATTGAAAAGAAGAGTTCAAAATATTGCAATCTCCCTTTGAGGATTCTTTCTCAGCTATGTTTTCAGCGGGTGTCATAAAAGACTCTTCTTCTTTGTTGATTTCCTCTTCTACCTTTTCAATCAAACATTCTTCTATATTTTCTGTAGAGGAAACATTTATATCTATATCTGGTTCAGCTCCAAACCTAGATTTTTCTTCAAGCACATCCTCACAAGGATTTTCTAGAGAAGATAAAATGTTATCGATATCTAATTCAGATAAAGAGTTTTTTGTACTTTCCTTTTCTATCATCACTTTTTCTCTCTTTTCTTTCTCTTCTCTATCTTTCCTTTCGTTTTCCTCTCTGTCCCTTTTCTCCTTCTCTTCTTTCTTTCTGACAAGAGCTTTAAATTTTTCTTTAAACTCTTTTTCTCTTCTAGCATATTCTTTTTCTCCTTGTATAAAGTTTCTTCCTTTTTCTAAAAGCTCTTTCATTTCTTCTTTAAGCTTCTTCTTTTTCACATATGAAGACGGAACAAATTTTCTTCTCATACACATCTTCAATTCATCCCAATTCAGTACTTCTGATTTTCTGCCAATTCTAACATCAGTTTCCCTTTGTGTCCACCAAGATCTAGCATATTCTTGAAAACTTAGGGTAGCCATGGAAAATCTGCTAAATTCATCCAATTGGTGCTTTTCAAATATTTGATCAACCTTTGTCTCCCATTCTAAGTATGCTTCAACATTTTTATTTCCATCAAAGTAAGGAATGTATACTTCAGGCTCGGCAGAATAATATAAACTTCTAGGCTCAAAACACATCCCTTCTTTTTTTTGATAATGAGGATTATAAATCTTTCTTCTTTGACTATGCTCCTCATCTCTATGACTATTTCCTTTTTGCCCCAATTTTTCATATCTATACCCTTTCTTCCTTTCTTTTTCCAGGTCTTTTGGATGTTCTATACTTTGTTTTTCTTTAACTTTTCTCTCCTCTTTTTGCCTTAAAATTTTAAGTTCCTTCTCAAGAATGGCAAGATGGGGATATCTTGTTGCCTCCAAAATTGAAGTGACTTAAGTTCTTGAGAAATATTTTTCAATTGTTTTGATGAAGAACTTGAATCACTTCTACTATGATGAGAAGTATACATAGACATATTAAGCTTTGTATTTAAGAGATTTTTTCACAAGAAGGAAAGTGAGTTTAGCACACAAGGTAAATTCCCAGGAAAGAGAGGTGGGTCACAATGGACACTCTTAAGTACCAAGTCTTTCCTAGCCAGAACTTATTCCAATGCACTTCACAAATATCCTTCCAATGAAAACTTCTTCAACACAAACAAAGAGTTTTTCTAAAGAAAGAACCTAAAAGAAAGCTTTTAAAAACTAAGAATTTAAATTGCAAAAAATTTAAACTAGACGACTCCTAATGGTGAGGCTTGTTGGCACTTATGAACCTTCAAGACACACTCACCGTCTAAAGCGTGTATAAGCAAATTAAAGAAAACTTGTAGGAGATGGAAGAACACCAAAGGCTCTTCCAAGACACCTAAAGTAAAGATAATGGCCAAATTACAAAAATAAAAAATTGAAATCACACAATTTTAAAAAGAATCTTCAAAGTTTTCTTCTCTTCTCTCACAAGTGTTTCTCTACAAGCCTCTACTTGTTTGTCCTCCAAAGGTGAGTACCCCTTGCAAAGTCCTTTGCCTTCTCTTAGGATGCTACCTAGAAGTTAGCTCAATTCTCACAAAGAACAAATTCAAGGTATATTTCACTTCAAGAGGTCAATAATAAAAGCAATAAAAGCTCAATTTGAAGAGTGAAACTCAAATTAGATTAGAGACAACAAACACAAAGATTATCCATAAAATCAAGACAAACAAGAAATTAAAGGTTTTCAAGAAAGTAGGCACTCAAAAGAAAACACCTAAAGATAGGCACTAGAATTGGATTACAAAAAGAAAAATTAAAGTTTTTTTTTTATCTCAATCCAATTGCTATGGATCCCACAAGAAATTCTCCAATTGCCGAAGTCTAGTTCATGTACTATTTGGACTCCATCTCAATTGCCACTTCAATGCACATGTGCCAATTTCATTTACCAAATTATAATTGCTATCACCTGCTGGTACTTAATTCACGCTGCACCTTCTGCACACCATTTCTCACCAAATTCTTCAATTCTTCAAGTTTCAAAAGTGAAACTGCGGGTCCCATTAGAAGCCTATATCTTGGAATTCTCTATTCCATAATCAATTGCCAATGAATTCTTTGATTTCAACTTTTGTTTTAGTCTCCACTGGTTTTGCACTGAAATTCCAATTTGATTAAAATGCAACAAGCACTAAGCACTACACCAAGATAGAAAACTGCACCAGCTGCAACCAAATTATATTGTATTCCTCTTTTACGAATTCTTAGATTTCCACTGCACCAAAAAAACAAGAAAATTGCAGTTCCGGAAAATTTGTCACTGTTTGAATTCAATCTCACAATTTTCAAATACCAATTCTGATCCGGTCGGTCATCGGTAGGCGATGACGTCAGAAGCAGATGACCACGTGGGCCAATCACAGAGTGACGGGTGGCACGTAAAGGCAGATGAACCAGGGTGGAGATCGTTCAAGAACGGCGATCAGTGGTCAGCTACCGAGCGACCGCCACCAGCAGATCAGTTCCTACTTGAGCGCCTGGAAGAAGAGCGCGAGAAGGGACGAAGCACCGATCAGTCATCGGTGCGTTCAGAGTGATCTGTCATCGGTACATGCATTGTGATCAGTCATCGGTGCATGGAGAATGATCAGTCGTCGGGGGTTCCTTGTCAATACGTGTTAAACTGGGACCCAGGCTCCCAGCAAGAACGTTACCCAAGGACCTCGCCTGATCCCATAAGCAGAGCACGAGGACGTGAAGTATCACATCGGTCATCGGTGTGTGTGAAGGTGACATCGGCCGCGCGATGTGAACAACGCAACCGATGATCAGTAAAGTGCCCAGAGGCTGAGAGCGTTCTTAGTCGCGAGACGACCACGCAGGAAGATGAGAAGACGCAGTTAGGTGCAGAATCCCGCTGGGACGAGAACCCATTAAGGTTGGAATCTCCCAGTGGGTTGCATGTCTGCCACGTGGATGGTAAAGATGTTCCCAGAGAATAGGTAGAGTAGATAGGCGCAGAAGTCGAGGGGTCCAGAGGTACCCACGCGGCCTCCCCTGTCAGACCTGGCACTCAAGTGAAGAAGGCTGGCACGCAAAGCACCCTGGGAAGTGGAAACGGCACTGCAGAGTAATTAAGTGAACCTAGAGGTAGCCTGTAGGGGCTACACAGGGTTTATATGAGGAAGAAGAACACCAAACCAGGTATGCAATCTTTACCTCAGACACACAACACAAATCCAAGAGCACTCAGTCTTCGAATCAAAGGGGACCGAGGGCACACACACACGGTCTCACACAGAGAAACCTAAGAGAGACCTTTTGGTGTTCCCGTTGCCTGACTTGAGCGTCGGAGCTACAACGGCCGCTAGAGGCGCCGTCTGTGTGTTTTGCAGGCACCATTCGGAGTTCCGGTGAAGGTTCCTGGAGCCTCCTTGCAGAGCGCGCAGCAGACAGAAAGTCAAACGAAGGAGTGACGAGGCAATCTCTCCACGCGCGAGTCAGCGGCGAGATCATTTGGCGCCCACCGTGGGGCACGAAGTAAAACGAAGCCCCCATACACAAGAACGAGGATAGAAATCGCACAGATGAGTAGAAGAACCAGACAAACGACACCTCCACCACCTGCTGGTGAAGAAACTGTGACCATGGCGCAGGTCATGGGGATGATGCGCGCGTTGCAGGATAGCGTCGCGGCATCGAGAGTTGAGCAAGAGAAGATGCATGCAGAGCTGACTGCATCGCATAGCAGGAACGAAGAGCTGAACCGCGTGAACGAGGAGTTGCGTAGGGAATTGCAGGCGCAGAATGAGCGCGTATTCGAAGACAGAACGTCGATGCCGCCGTCGCCCCCTAGAGCATTTCCTATGCCCTTCTCCCCCGAGATCATGAACACGGTGGTGCCCCCCAACCTAGTGGGAGTGAAGGCGTCGTTCACGGGGGTGGAAGACCCAGAAGCACATTTGACAGCCTTCCACACTCAGATGATGCTGTCTGGAGGTTCAGACGCAGTGTACTGCAAAATGTTTATGAGCACGCTAAGCGGAGTGGCTATGGAGTGGTTCGTAAGCTTGCCGGAGGGCCGCATCACCTCCTTTCATCAGTTCTCAAAGCTATTCACGGAGCAGTATATAGTCAACAGAGCGCCGCCGGTGGTGACTTACGACTTGTTCGACGTGCGCCAGTACCAGGGGGAGTCGCTGAAGGACTTCCTCAACCATTTCGCTGCGCAGGTGGTGAGATTGCCCAGCAAGGACGAGAACATGTTAGTGCACGCGTTCAAGAAAGGCGTGCTGCCTGGTCCTTTCAGTGAATCCCTCATCAGGAGCCACCCCGCCACCTTCGCTGAGATTCGGCGACGAGCGGTGGCGCACATAGTGGCGGAGACAGAGGTGTCTGAGAAGAGAGGCAGCACTGCACCGACGAAGCCGCGCGGAGGTCAGGGGAAGCAGCAGCAGGTGCGGGTGTATGAGACCAAGGAGGAGAGGAAGGCACAGGGAAGGCCTCGTCCATATGCACCCAGCAAGAACCAGCCCAGGGGGCGTGCAAGGGAGAACAACACACCCCCTAGGTATGATTTCGTGATAGAGTTGGCAGAGCTGATCGCCATCCCTGCCGTGGCTGCGAGACTCCGAATACCAGAGAAAACTGACGAGGTGCTTGGAAGGCGGAAGGACGAGTGGTGTGAGTTCCATCAGGCTTATGGACACACACTCCACACATGCCTGGCGTTGGGGCGTCAACTTGCTGAGTTGGTGAAGACAGGATTCCTGACCGATTACCTGCGAGGGACACAAGGTGATCGCGCTTCGGGGTCTCAGACAGGCGATCAGCAACACGAGGTCCCTGTGCATGGGGACGTGAGGTGATGGAGGATGCAACGCTGGGGGGGGCTCCCAGGTAGCTCAGGTGGAAGCTGAGGCAAAGTCTTTAAGCTCAGCGATAGGAAGTGGCAAAGAGAAGGGCGAAGGGTCCAGTTCTCTAGCTGTTGACTTAGTATATCCGCCATTCGATCCCAAAGCCTGGATGAACGAGGGTTACGCTTCTGTGAACCTCGCCAGACCCCAGATAGTGTGGGATTTCTGCACGTTTGCAGGAGAAAGAGGGATTGGAGAAGCACTTGAAGTCATGAGTTTCCCGCACAAGTTCAAGGAAGTCCAGTCAGTTCGCTTTAACACACCTGGTATAACGAAAGGGAAGCAGCGAGCTTATGGAGAACATGGGAGGCGCGAACAAGTTTGAAGTTAAGGACAGCTTTTCGACGTTGCTGGAAGAATGGTGTGCTCGCCAGGTCGGTCATCGCCAGGGCCCATACAGAGTAGTTGAGGCGCTGGAGAGTGGAGCTTATCGGCTGGAGACCCTGGATGGAGCACCTATCCCATAGACGTGGAACGGTACACATTTGAAAGTTCCACTTTAGTTAAATTGTAAAGTAGATGCGTTCTTGCACTGCACACTCAATGTATATACTGTAAATAGTTGAGCAAATCAGGGGGCACTAACGAAGCCACCCAATAAAAAAGATTTCAGTATGTCAAGTGTGCACATGTTTCCCAGTTTCAAGTTCTGCTTTCCCCAAATACAAGTCCAAGGGATCAGTTGGAGCCTGCTCGCCCCAGGCGCGAGTACGGACCACTGACCTATGTTCTCCTCACCCCAGGAGTGAGTGCAGGTGGCCAAAATTTGGGAACTCGGGAGTTCTAGGAAAACCAAGAGAGGGAAAGGGAAGATTTCGAGAAACGTCCAAGAGGAATCAGACCCAAAGGTCGATGAACTCGGGGCAAGCAAGAGGGGTCAACAAGTAAAACTCTTCTTCCCCGTAACAAGACATCACCGTCGCGTTTAAGCACCAAGAAGCAGAGCTCGATCAGTCATCGGTGCACCCAAAGCAAGATCAGCCGTCGGTGCATGCGGGGTAAGTACTCGGTCGGTCCATTGGTCATCGGGGTCATGTTAACACGTGTTAAGCTGGGACCCAGGTTCCCAGCGAGAGCGTTACGCATGCACCTCGCATGATTCCAAAATAAGGCTGGTCATCGGGGTCGTGCTAACACGTGTTAAGCTGGGACCCAGGTTCCCAGTGAGAGCGTTACGCACGCACCTCGCATGATTCCAGAAGAAGGTTTGTCATCGGGGTCTTGTTAACACGTGTTAAGCTGGGACCCAGGCTCCCAGCGAGAGCGTTACGCATGCACCCCGCATGATTCCAAACCAGAAGAAGAGGAGTTGCCCACTCAAAGGGCGTACGGTGATACCATGCAGGCAGGGATGCGCCTAGCGAGTGCGCTTAGACAGCCACCCCTGGTGCTCCCCTGGGAGCATGCACCCACTCAGTAGAGAAAGTCCTCTTCCTCTGCTTCTTGTGGCAAGGTTGAGGCAAGAGATCCAAGTCCTTCTCCTCTGCTTCATACAGCAAGGTTAAGGCAACAGAGAAACTCCTCTTCCTCTGCTCCTTACGGCAAGGTTGAGGCAAAGGAACCAAGTCCTTATCCTCTGCTTCATACAGCAAGGTTAAGACTACAGAGAAAAGTCCTCGCCCTCGACTTTGTACAGCGGGGTGCAGGCAAGAGAAAGTCCTCACCCTCGACTTTATACAGCAGGGTGCAGGCAGAGAAAGTCCTCTTCCTCTGCTTCTTACGGCAAGGTCGAGGCAAAGGAACCAAGTCCTTATCCTCTGCTCCATACAGCAAGGTTAGGACTACAGAGAAAGTCCTCACCTCGACTTGTTACAGCGAGGCTGGGGCGAGAGGAGAAAGACCTCACCTCAACTTCCTACAGCGAGGCTAAGGCAAGAGGGGTCATCAAGAAGCAGTCCTCTTCCCCAAAACACAGGCATCAACTTCAGAGGTCGGGTCCTCTATGCACTTAGCGCTGGAGTGACGCGGAAGTAATGCGAAGCATGAAGCGTGATGACTGATCGGTGGTGCGCTAACATGCTAGTCGGTGGTCGGTAGCAGAGCCCTTAGTATGAAAGCTTGCCCAAACAAGGTCTTGGACGATCAGTCGAAGCGTTTAGACGCCATCAGGTCAGTCATCCAACACGAACTTATGCATACAAGATTATGTACAAGTTTGTAGCAGCAAGAGAAATTACACACAAGGAGAAGTGGCAAGGGAAGGAGCTCAAGGAGGAGGAATGAGCCTGCCATTGGCCACTGAATGGTGGAGGCTAGGTGGGGTAGAGTCCGAGTCTGGTAGGACGCAGTGAACCTGCTGCCAGCCCATGGAACCCATCTATCAGAACCTCGACACCAGCAGCCATGGTCTTAGGTACATCAGCTTCGAGCTCCTTCTTCCCTTTGGCAACGAAGACCACTTAGTCTCTTCGCTGAGAACAAGTTCATAGCTCGAGACTGGGGGGCTTGTGATCCGGTCGGTCATCGGTAGGTGATGACGTCAGAAGCAGATGACCACGTGGGCCAATCACAGAGTGACGCGTGGCACGTAAAGGCAGATGAACCAGGGTGGAGATCGTTCAAGAACGGCGATCAGTGGTCAGCTACCGAGCGACCGCCACCAGCAGATCAGTTCCTACTTGAGCGCCTGGAAGAAGAGCGCGAGAAGGGACGAAGCACCGATCAGTCATCGGTGCGTTCAGAGTGATCTGTCATCGGTACATGCATTGTGATCAGTCATCGGTGCATGGAGAATGATCAGTCGTCGGGGGTTCCTTGTCAATACGTGTTAAACTGGGACCCAGGCTCCCAGCAAGAACGTTACCCAAGGACCTCGCCTGATCCCATAAGCAGAGCACGAGGACGTGAAGTATCACATCGGTCATCGGTGTGTGTTGAGGTGACATCGGCCGCGCAATGTGAACAACGCAACCGATGATCAGTAAAGTGCCCAGAGGCTGAGAGCGTTCTTAGTCGCGAGACGATCACGCAGGAAGATGAGAAGACGCAGTTAGGTGCAGAATCCCGCTGGGACGAGAACCCATTAAGGTTGGAATCTCCCAGTGGGTTGCATGTCTGCCACGTGGATGGTAAAGATGTTCCCAGAGAATAGGTAGAGCAGATAGGCGCAGAAGTCGAGGGGTCCAGAGGTACCCACGCGGCCTCCCCTGTCAGACCTGGCACTCAAGTGAAGAAGGCTGGCACGCAAAGCACCCTGGGAAGTGGAAACGGCACTGCAGAGTAATTAAGTGAACCTAGAGGTAGCCTGTAGGGGCTACGCAGGGTTTATATGAGGAAGAAGAACACCAAACCAGGTATGCAATCTTTACCTCAGACACACAACACAAATCCAAGAGCACTCAGTCTTCGAATCAAAGGGGACCGAGGGCACACACACACGGTCTCACACAGAGAAACCTAAGAGAGACCTTTTGGTGTTCCCGTTGCCTGACTTGAGCGTCGGAGCTACAACGGCCGCTAAAGGCGCCGTCTGTGTGTTTTGAAGGCACCATTCAGAGTTCCGGTGAAGGTTCCTGGAGCCTCCTTGCAGAGCGCGCAACAGACAGAAAGTCAAACGAAGGAGTGACGAGGCAATCTCTCCACGCGCGAGTCAGCGGCGAGATCAAATTCTAATCACCAATTCTTGGACCAGCACTTCACTAACAACTCCTTTGATACTTTTACCAAACAGTATTCTGCAACAATTTTTTTTTTTTCACCGAATCATTTTATCAAACACCTTAACTGTAGTTTTCAACCAAACTCAATTGCTTCATACTCCACCACTAATGAATTACTAACACTGCCAGATTCAAATAAAAATTGTTGCACACCAAACAGCTTCAAATCACAGATTCAAGATGATGATAAATCAGCTACCACGCACATATATGTTGTTTCCAGAAAATTCATTCACCGAATTAAGACAAAACAACACATCATGTTCATAAAAGAGATTTCAAAAACGTTGAATGTCACTGGAGTGGCTCACAAATGAACATGAACATGAATGTGAATTAATATCGCAGAAGAAGAATTTGCACCGTACAACTCAAATGAACACTGTTTTTACTGTTAAAAAAAAACATGAATAATGTTGAACAATTATGATTTCAACAATTTCAAACAATGTTCCTCTCCGCATAAATTCGTTCGGAAGAAGAAATTTGCGATGAACAGTCACAATAACCAAACGTAGAACCGGAGATTTTTGAATCGGAAATGAAAATGGAAGAAGGAACTCACATGAATCAATTCATACGAAACACTATAGTTCCTTTTTGGTTCGTGCTCGCTCAATCTCAAATTCTCCAGCGAATCGCTTCAAATTTAGTTCCGATCGTCTTCTCAGTTAACCGATTTCGCTGGAAAATTGAAACTCCTCTGTTACTAATTCTTCCAGCAACGCACCAAATCTCAGCAAATTCTGATCTCAGAGGTTCAAATCTCCTTACCGCAATCACTCGTTCCAGAGAATGAAGAACGCAGATGAAAACGCACCGGAAACTCACCGTTTCAACGATTTAGGTTGCTAGAAACACAAAAATCTCCGTCCACTGACTCCAATCGTCATGGAAACCGCCACTGCCATTTGCGATTCCTTCGCGCGCAATTCTGATTTAGGTCGTCGGAAATCACTAACCTCTGATTGGCACCGTCACTGTTCTTGAATTACAGGTTTCAAAATCGCACCAGAGAAAATGAAGAACAATATGACTGAATGAAAGCGTAACAGATTTTTCAGAGAAATTTGAAAACCAAAATCGCGCCACAGATCCAATGAAGTTTCACAAACGTTTAATAAGCGCACCTCCAGAATTTGCTTTCTGAACCTCAAACAATTTTGGAAAATTTTCGAGAATTTTCGAAAATAAATTTTGAAGAAGATGATAATGGAAACCTAACTTTAAAGAAAATTGCTAATGATCTAGTAGCAATTTATGAACTCAAAAATGAAAATCAAAGCATTCAAGAGCTCTAATCTATAAAGAATTTTGAAAAAAAATTCAAAAAGTTCAACTAATGGAGTTTATGACAAATTTGGACTAAACATGACTTTAGACAAAACATATATGATTTAAAAATCAAAATGACTCAATTATAAGAAATTTCACCGAACAAATTTGAAGAAAACTCAAAAAAATTCAAAAGGACACATGAACATGAACACAAGAACACCTAAAAGCTCATACATGAAGGTTCAAGTAAGAACAATTAATTTGAACTGAACAAAAAGACAAAAAACACAAAATTAATCGGTAGAAACATTCAAGACATGAAAAACAACATATGAAAACAACACGGAATTATGAAAAAAATAGAAGAAGATCTTACAACCATAGCTCTGAATACCAAATGATGGAAAAACGCTCTTCTTCTAATAGTGATCTTTGTGATTTCTTCTTTGAATAGATGATGAAGGAGATTTGAGGAGCGGAAGCATTACAGAAACTCAAGAGGAGTTTCCATGGATTGAAGAGGAGTTAGGAATTTGTGAGAGTGAGAGGTGAGGCCAACTCACTAGGAAAGAGTCTAGGCTAAGTCTTGAAGGAGACTAACCTAGGGAGAACTTAAGAACAAGTAGAATGGCCAAAATTAGGCAGCATTTCACTACTAATTCCAAGTTAAAAAATACATGTATAAGAGACTCCTATTTATAGGAGAAAGTCTCTCAAAAACTCTCAAATGAGAGTGTGACAAGTGTCACTACCTTATTGGTGCAAATCCTCTCCATTAAGGAATAGACATGTGGGGTCTCATGCCTTCCTTGCCTACATTTCTATTTGCACCCCCTCTTTTACTATTTTACACTTTACTTTATTTTCTATTTACATCCTTCCTTACTTTTGCCCAAAATACAAGGCCCAAAACTTCCTAACTACTCTATACACTTTTTACAAGGCTAAGAAGAAGAAAAAGACTCTACAAACTCTTCATTAAAGCTCAATCTTCGTCTATCTTCTTGGCCGAAAGTTTCGAGGCTGGACGGTTTCCATCATATCTGCCACCATGTGTAGTGTGAGCCGTGATACCCAGTGTTAACCAGCTCACCATGTTAAGGTTGTGCCCAGAGTAGCCTGTGCACTAAGCTACTCCCTGTGTGGATAACTTAGTCGCAGGAGCAAAGTGAAAGTAACGTTTCAGCTGCAGGTACTCCAGATGGTGACACGTGTATGACCAGATGTTATCCACGTGTCAAGAGGAATAACCGTTAGGAGAGAGAAAGACTCAGGTATATATATAGAATTCTTAACGGAATTCGGGGGATGGTTTTTTTCATTTGTGGTGATTCACTTGCACACGGTTCTGAGTTTTCTCTGAAATTCTTTGTTGATTCGTTCACTGACTTGAGCGTCGGAGCGCAACCGGCCGCAGAGGTGCCATACTGTTCTTTCAGGTCTCTTTGAGGATTATCAGGTGAAGGTCATCGGTGTACTTGGCGTGAAGCTGGAGAGGATGAGGTTTGAAAAGGAGAAGTTTTGACGCTTTGGTCAAGAGGCTGGATCACAACTAACATGCATATTATCACAAGAGATAAAATATCACTTTATCTTCAGAATAATATGATAACTGATTTAAACAATAACAATTATATCTTTCATCTTCAAAATAATATGATAATAGACTTAAACAATAACAATTATATCTTTTATCTTCAAAATAATATCACAAGAGATAAAATACTTCTTTATCTTTTATCTTCAGAATAATGTCACCACAAGAGATAAAATATCTCTTTATCTTTTATCTTCAGAATAATATCACAAGAGATAAAATATTTCTTTATCTTTTATCTTCAAAATTGTATTGGACCAGAGCGCGTAAAGCTCAGTTCTCGGAGATCGGTCATCGACGCTTGTGAACGGGCAGGTCAGTTCGGCCGTTGGGGTGAGAATTACGTGACTGGGCCTAGGTATGTGTTTATTAACTTTCATTCATGCATTTGTATAATCTTTCGCGCATAAGGCCTAGTAGGTCAGTGAAAGTGTGTTAGATGGGCCTAAAGATGCACATAGTGGATTTGGGTCTAGGAAGTGTAAAACGTATTCTATCAGCTTAAGCCCAAGTGCACTAGGGCTTGATAGAATATTTGTATACATGATATGTAATTGCATATGCATGGTACAGTGATATGTGAAAGCATGTAAATGTACTTGAAAACAGATTGGACCTCGGGAGGTGGTACATGCATTGATACCCAGGCGGTTATTCTGTTAAGATTTAATGCACTCCAAGGAGATAAGATTTTGCACAGCTGTGCTGTTAATATTACACACACTGTAGCGGGATTGTCTCCCATTGAATATGTATTTGTTCGAGATAAGATTCTCAGGAGAAGTTTGTTACAAGAGATAGCCTTGTACTAGTCTATAAAAGGGACCAAAGGTCCCAGGTGAAGGTACGCTTTTTCTGACCTTTAAACTAGATACTTCTTGTTTATTATAAGCCCTATACTGACTTCATCGTTGGAGGGCAACAGGCCGGTAGGGCGCCCTCGGTCTTAACAGGTATGACAACCCGACCACCAATGAAAATGCAAATTCCAGCAAAGGCAGACAGAGTCAGAGCTCACCTGTAGAGGTCTACCGACGGCCAGGTCAACTGGCAGGAACATTTGGCACCCATCGTGGGGCCCGATAAAACTAGGTCCCATTCACAGTAGTGATAAAAGCTATCAAGTGATATGAGGAGTACAAGACAAGGTCCCGAAGGATTGGAGGGAGGAGACAACCTTATCATACAACAACTCATGGAGACTGTCACCACTCTCCAGGAGACAGTGGCAACATGTAGGGCTGACCAGGAGAGGCGCTTGACTGAGGTCCAAGTCGAGCAGGCTCTCAGGCAAGACCAATTCAAGGTCGAGCTGGATGCTTCACGAGCAACCAATGATTAGTTACGCAGGGCCAATAAGGAACTGCATATAGATTTGCAACGCATGGGAGAACGCACCACAGGAGAACGGAGCCCACCCCTTCAAGTTAGGGCTCATCCTATGCCGTTTTCACAGGCGATCATGGATGCCACTATACCAATGAACTTCATGACACCCAAAATTACATTCATAGGTACAGAAAACCCGGAAATCCACCTCATGGCCTTCCATGCTCATATGAAGATCTCGGCAGGTACATACGCCATGCATTGTAAGCTGTTCATGGGTACATTCACAGGCACACTGCTGCATTGGTTTATTGGCCTTCCAGATGGCCATATAACCTTGTTCAACCAATTCTCTACATTGTTCAAGGAACAATTCGTAGTCAATCAGGCACCACCCCCTGTTCCTTTCGACCTCTTTGGAGTGAAGCAAAAATAAGGAGAATCCCTAAAGGACTTCTTGAACCGGTTTGGAGCATTTGTGGTAAGGCTCTACACCCAAGATGAGGCTTTGATGGTCCATGCCTTTGAGCAGGGGGTCGCGTCAAGACCATTCAGCGATTCCTTGATAAGGAGTCGTGCAAAGACCTTTGGCGAGATCAGGCGGCGAGCTATCGCCCACATCGCCGCTAAAGAAGCTGTGACAATGAAGCGTGGGAACACTAGCGTTGGGCAGGCCAAGCCCCGCGATAGTAATCATGCACAACCCATGAGGGTGCACAAAGCTGTGACAGAGAAGAAGTCGTCGGCACAACGTACACCATATGAGTAAAAAAGACATCAGTCTAGATCAACCACAAAGGATGACCTGCCTTTTCAACCTAAGTTCATGTCACAGCTTCTTCAGCGGCGATGTGGGCAATAACTCGCCGCCTGATCTCGTCAAAGGTCTTATATGTGGAATAGATTACCCTGTGTTTCTATGTTTGCTCATGATTGCAGGTTGAGCATATTCTAAACAAAGAACATTCCAAAAAGCAACCCAAGGATTTGTCTCCATCAAATAGGGGGAGATTGTTGAACAAGGGAAGCTTTGATGTTTTCAAATCCTCTTAAAGCTTGAAGATTCTGATGCTTTTTGTTAAAGATCAGATCTTAATCTCAACACTACTTGATCAATCAGATGTCAAAGAAACAAAGTGTTTTTTCAAGCAAAGGGAAAACAACCGATTAGATCTTCGAAATAACTGGTTGTTTGTTACCTAGCTGGCATAAGGGTTTTGAAATTGCTTTTTGAATCTGTTAAGTAACAGCTTGACCCATTTAATAGATTAATTTGTGGTTTCAACCAGTTAAAAGTGTGTCTTCATAACAACTTTTTGAAAAATTGTTTTAATTGTTTTAAAACTGTTTTAGTTGATTCAAAGCGCCAAAAACGGTTAGTTTTTAATTGCTATAAATATACCCCTTCTTTCAAAAAGAATATAACAATTTTACAAAAGAGATTTTGAGATCAAAAAAGAGAGATAACAGTTTTTGAAAGGAGCAAGATTGCTACCAAGCTTTGCTGAGTTTTTCAAGATCTGTCTTAGGATTTCCTGTTGTAATCTTCAGGTGTTTTCTATCCTTGTATAGTTCTTGTGTTTGATAAATCTGTAAAGAATTGTGGTTCACAAAGTCAGGGGATTATTCTGATTTGTGGTGTGGTTAAGCCAAGAGAAGTGGGTGTTCTTGTGTGAGTCAAGATCACTTCTTTGGTGAGTGTGTGATTGTAATCAGGTTGATTACTAGTGGAACTCAGATAGTTTTCAAAGAACTGGATGTAGCTCAATGTGTCAGTGAACCAGTATAACTCCTTGTGTTCACATCTCTCTATCTCTGCCTTTATTTGAAACTGTTTGATATAAATTGCTTTCTACTGTCATAAGAACAACCGATTAAAACGATATTTTAACCGGTTATAACTCTGTAACAGTTTCTGTGTTCATTGTTTTGCTTCTCTGATTGCTTATCTGTGTTTGTTTGATAAAGATTCATTCTTAATCAAATATTTGCGAAAATATTTTGAAAACAATTCACCCCCCCTCTTCTTTTAAGCCAGCAATTCTAATAGGCGGGACTGGTGAAGGAGGGACTCCTGCAAGAATACCTAGAAGAAGACCAGGAGGGAGCAAAGGGAGAAATGCCAATGGAGGAACAAAGGAACGAAGTACCTATCCATGGTGAGATCAACACCATATCAGGAGGATTTTCAAGGGGAGGTTGCACCGCCTCCCAGGGAAAGAGGTATGTGAGGGAGGTGATGACTATAGAGGCTCAAGGGTCAGATCAGCCAGCTGAGTCTGACCTTTATTTCACCCGGGCTAACTTGGTGGATGTGGTCCCAGATGATAATGATCCAGTGGTAATCTTGGTGGTCACCGCTGAAAGAAGGGTGCATCGGGTTCTCATCGACCAGGGGAGCTCAACCAATGTAATGTTCTGGTCGATGTTCAACAAACTGTAGTTGTCACCAGATCAACTGCGACCCTATGATGGCCGTCTGTATGGTTTCGTGGAGGACCAAGTAGAGGTGAGGGGGAATGTGGAGCTGAGGACGACATTCATAGATGGCATCTCATCTCGTACCACCAATATCAGGTACTTGGTTGTTAATGCTCCTTCGGCCTACAACATCCTTTTGGGCAGACCTGCCCTGAACAGGTTAGGTGTTGTGGCCTCATCAAGACACATGAAGATGAAACTACCTTCTCACGAAGGAGGTGTGATCGTAATTAAGTCTGATCAGAAGGCAGCAAGGAAGTCCTACGAAAATAGTTTGAAAAAGAAGAGAGGGATATGCATGGTCGCCACCCTAACTCAGGAGACTGAGGATGCCACTCGTGTAGAGATTGCCTCTGATAGGCGACCTGAGCCTGCTGGTGAGATTCAAGAAAGGGAGATTAGAGGAAAAAATTTTAAGCTTGGCAAATCTCTAAGCTAAGAGATGCAAGATAGGATTGCTGGAGTAATCTCACGGCATTTAAATGCCTTCGCATGGTCTGCTTCAAACATGCCCCGTATCGACCTTGACTTTCTGTGTCATCGTCTCACGATGGACCCGAAGGTCAGGCCTGTAATATAAAGGTGAAGGAAGTTCAATGAGGAAAGGCGCTTGGTCATCAGGCAAGAAACTCAGAAATTGTTAAGTGCTTGCCACATAAGGGAAATTCAATACCCCGAGTGGTTGGCAAATGTAGTGCTGGTGAAGAAAGCCAATGGGAAGTGGAGGATGTGCGTCGACTTCACGGATCTGAATAAGGCCTGCCCAAAAGATTCATATCCCCTACCCAGTGTTGATGCCTTGGTAGATAGCACATCAGGCTGCTGACTCCTGCTCAGTTTCCTGGATGCGTTCTCAGGGTGTAACCAAATTCGCTTGCATCTAATGAGAGCAAAACTGCCTTCATGATAGAGCTCTCCAGTTATTGCTATAAGGTAATGCCTTTTGGGCTAAAGAACATTGGGGCGATCTATCAGAGGTTGATGGATAGGATCCTCGCCCCCATGATAAGGCGAAATGTGCAAGCGTATGTGGATGTCATGGTCCTCACCTCAAAGGAGAGAGATCAACATGTCGTTGATTTAGAAGAGTTATTCACCACCATAGCTAAGTACAATTTGAAGCTGAACCCTGAAAAGTGCGTGTTTGGGATGGAAGCAAGAAGGTTCTTAAGGTTTCTCCTCACAGAGCGGGGGATAGAAGAAAACCCTGAGAAGTGTGCAACTATCATTGCATTGAGAAGCCCTGCCACCGTGAAGGAGGTGCAGCAATTGACTGGAAGAATGGTTGCCCTATCCTGGTTTCTATCAGTTGGAGGGGATAGGGGGTACCCTTACTTTCAATGCCTGAAGAGGAATAATCGTTTCGTATGGACTAGCGAATGCGAAGAGGCATTTATAAAGCTGAAGGAGTACTTGACCAACATGCCTGTTCTTTGTAAGCCGCTACCAAGCACTCCCCTTCACCTATACTTCGCAGTTACAGAT
The DNA here is from genome assembly GCA_013389735.1 of Phaseolus lunatus. Classification (NCBI taxonomy): domain Eukaryota; kingdom Viridiplantae; phylum Streptophyta; class Magnoliopsida; order Fabales; family Fabaceae; genus Phaseolus; species Phaseolus lunatus. The sequence continues at coordinate 31,476,063 of CM023867.1, read as the reverse complement.
CGAACGATTAGCTCGGTCTTAGTGCAGGAGCAAGAGCATGCCCAGAGGCCTATATACTTCGTCAGTAAGGTGTTGGAAGGGCCAAAGGTGCGCTTTTAATCCATTGAGAAAGCTTCCTTAGCAGTTGCATTTGCAGCCCAAGGCTCTGCTACTATTTCTTGAGCTTCATGGTGATAATTATGACTGACCTGCCAATTCGTAAAGTCCTACAGAAGTCTGACATGGCAGGTAGGATGGTGCGATGGGTAGTCAAGTTGTCCGAATTTGACGTACAGTATGAACCCAGAGGTCCCATCAAGGGACAGGTTTTTGCTGACTTCGTAGTATAGCTCTCCTTGGAAGCCTACCCAATCAGACAGTGGAGGTTTCCAGTGGATTCTCTCTATCGATGGGTCCTCCAACCAGCAGGGAAGTGGAGCTGGTATCATCTTGGAAGGACCTTATGGAGTGTTGATTGAGCAGGCCCTAAAGTTTGCCTTTAAAGCCAGTAATAACCAGGCAAAATATGAAGCATTAATAGCTAGAATGTTACTAGCTTAAGAGATGGGCGCTCAAAGCCTATTTGTGAAGAGTGACTCACTACTAGTGACTGGACAAGTTACAGGTGGATACCAGGCCAAGGATCCCCTAATGGCCTCATATTTGAAGTATGTTATGCTCTTGAAAGAGACTTTTTCTGTGTTCGAATTGGTGCATGTCCCAAGGGAGCAAAATGCCCAAGCAGACTTGTTGGTCAAACTCTCCAGCTCAAGCAAAGGGGGCCGCCAGAGGTCAATCATCAAAGAGACCCTGAAGGCACCTAGGACCACCACGGATTGCGCGGGAGAGGTCCAACAGGTGGGTACCTCGAAGGTCGGAGGAAGAGGGCACTGTTCGGTAACCCAGAAAACGCTAAAGGTACCCAAGGTGAGTGTTTATGGATTATCAGAAGAGGAATCACCACATGTTTGCTTGGTCGACGTGGGTGAAACTTGGATGATGCCTTATAGACGTTACCTTGCTGATGGCATGCTTCCGCCAGAGCTCGCGGAAGCTAAGGTCATCAAGAAAAACACAGGCAGGTACACCCTGATAGATGGAAAGCTGTTTAGGCACGACAACACCCATCCCGTCCTGAACTGTGTGAATGGAGAGTAGTGTATGCGTATCATGGCGAGCTCCATAAAGGTATCTGTGGAAGCCATATTGTGAGACGAACTCTCTCATTGAAAGTTGTTCGAGCAGGGTATTATTGTTGAACCAAGTGGTGTTCAATGTTTTGAAGAATCCAAATCCTTTGAAGGATGTTGAAGCCTCTGCTTTGCTTGTTGTTGCTGTGCTGGTTTATAGTTTTGTTCTGGGGTAGTTTTATGTTGTAATCCACCCTTAGATTAAATCTCAAAGCAATTAGCATCTCAATCTTTAACAAAGGAAAGAGTTTTTCAAGCTAAGTTGAAACAACCGATTGTTCTGTCGAAACAACCGATTGTTTACACTTAGGTGTTTTGAGAAAGTTTGAAAACTATTTTAAAATGGTGAAATCTGTTAAGTAACAAAACAACCGATTGATTCGAGGAAACAATCGATTGTTTGTTTTGGAACCATAACAGAATAACTGTTTTCTTTGACTGAGCTTTAAATGATTTGAAACAGAATACGCTCCAGTCATTAAATGCTTTGACCAATCTTTTTAAAGCAGTTAAGAGTTTGTTAAGATTTGATAACAAACTATATCTTGGTATAAATTGAGAAAAACTATTTTTGAAGAAAAGAGAGATCTTTAATAAAAGTTTTTCTAAAGAGAGTTTTTCAAAGTGCTGAGATTGCTTAAGAGTTTTGTGATTGATCAAGGTGTTGGGATAGGATTCTACTTGTATTGATTTCGAATATTCATCTGTAACAAGTGTAATCTTTGTAAACTGCTGAAACATTTCGTCTGTGTGTTTTGCTAAGATTGGATGTGTGTTCTTGAGGTGTTCAAGATCAGCAATCTTAGTGTTGGCCAAGGAGAGTGTGTTTCTTGAGGTTTTCAAGGTCATTCTCTTGGTTGTTGTGTAAGTGATCAATGTGTGATTGCTTAGTGGATTTCCTCAAGGTTTCTGAGAAGACTGGATGTAGCTCTGGGTTGGAGTGAACCAGTATAAGCATCTGTGTACAATCTCTCTATCCTTATCTCTTTAAATTTAGTTTGTTTGTTGTTTGCTGGTATAAACAACCGATTGTTTCGAAGAAACAACCGATTGTTTTTTCTAATGTTACAGTTTTGCTTGCTGTTTTGGCTAACTGAATTGCTGAATCAATTGGTTTCTTAAATAAATTCATTTTAGCTCTGAAAAGCTTGCGAAAACCCCTTTAAACAATTCACCCCCCCTCTAGTTTAAAGCCATCTTTTCTAACAATTATTGGCCAACTATGAAGGAGGATTGCATGAAGTATGCACAGCGGTGCATACAATTCCAAAAACATGTCGATTGGCACCATGCACCCCCAGAGGAGTTGCGATTAATCCACAGCCCATGGCCCTTCCACACATGGAGAATTGATATCCTGGGACCTTTCCCACTGGCAATTCGACAGATGAAGTACTTAGTGGTGGCCATTAAGTACTTCACCAAACGGATCGAAGCTGAACCCGTTGCGCAGATAACTTCCCACAAGGTTAATAACTTTGTATGGAAGAACATTGTTCGTCGTTTTAGGGTTCCAAAATGCTTAGTATCTGATAATAGCAGTCATTTTGCAAGTCAGCAACTTGGCAAGCTATACACAGAACTCGGCATCAAACAAGTGTTTGCCTCAGTAGAGCATCCTCAAAGTAATGGGTAGGTTGAGTTTGCCAACAGGGTCTTACTCAGGGGCTTGAAGAGGAGGTTGAAGAAACCAAAGGGGATCTGGGTGGACGAGGTTCCTCGAATCTTGTGGGCCTACCACACCACACCTCAATCCACCACGAAAGAAACACCTTTCAGTTTGGTGTACGAATCTGATGCTATGATCCTAGTGGAGATCCAAGAGAGCTCACCACGATTCCAGAACTTTGTGGTGGAAAAGTCTAACGAAGGAAGGAAGGTGGATCTTGACCTGCTCGATGAAGTGCGAGAGTAGGCACGCATCAAAGCCGAAGCTTTGAAAAGGAAGGTGGAGCAGAAGCAGAGGTCCAAGTTAAGACCTCGGCAGTTCCAAGTCGTCGACCTGGTAATGCAAAAAATTCACCTGTATCAGTTGGAGAACAAGTTGTCTCCCAAATGGACTGGTCCATTCCGCATAGTAGAGGTACTCAGAAACAGAGCTTATAGGCTCGAGACTCTGGAGGGTGGGGCTATTCCCCGAACGTGGAATGGGGCGAATCTCAAATTTGATTTCAGTTGATGTATAATGCCATTTAGGAACAGTTAAGGGGGCACTCTTTTTCGCTGGCTAGGGTTTTTTAATGAGGTCACCCAATGAGAAATTGTTTATAAAATATGATTTGTCACCATACTTTGTTAATATGCAGGAAAATGTAATTTCCCCTTGGAAACGTTCCAAGTTTGGGAACGAACATGTACATGACGATTTAGGCGAGATTCTGAATATGAGAACCCCTAAATAGAAGCTCGCCACCGTTGTGGCTTGATCCCCGAAAATGTAATTTCCCCTCGGAAACATTCCAAGTTTGGGAACAAATAGGTACATGACAATTCAAGCGAGATTTTGAATATGAGAACCCCTGAATCGCAGCTCGCCACCGTTGTGGCTTGAGCCCCAAAAATGTAATTTCCCCTTGGAAACATTCCAAGTTTGGGAACAAACAGGTACATGAATAGGAATATGGCAATGGGAACCCTTGAATCACAACTCGCCATCGTTGTGGCCCGAGTCAAGAAGAGGTAATCTCCCTTTGTAAAGATTCCAAGATTGGAAGCACACAGATGCATAGTTATACAGGAGCAAGTCTTGCACAACCAAGGTAAAGGAAAGGTGGGACAACCACTATGTTTGTGAAGTACAAGTTGTCCTGTGGATGACCCCCGTCAAGAGCACAATGACCCATCATTAAGAACAGTTATCTTATTGAGATGGTTAGTTACGTCAAAAAATTCAAAATGCATTATGAGTTACTTTGTTAAGATTTTATCACTAGTTAATTTAATCATGATATCTGCATTATCATTAGCTGGTTAAGCCATGGTAGTCGTGTCTATTAGAAAGCATGCATTAACAATGTGCTAGTCAAGCTATGTAAAGGGAAAACATAATGACATACATAAATTGTGCATACATATATACAAAAAATTGGAAATTGTTTTGAAGGCTATAGAGGAGGTTGACTACAAGGAAACCTAGGAATGCTCCTCTTCTTCGTCTACCAAGCAACCATCTACCATGATCTTGCCCACCCCAAGTTGGGAGAAGTCTGATTCAGGGTCACATGGCCTAGGTGACAGCATCCTCAAAGCCTATCATGTAGGAGTCGGCAGCAAGACCCTGTTCCTTTCGGGGAGACCATGGTTCCCAAGACCAATCTCCGATCAGCTCTCGTGACCTTGGTAATCACCCTTTTCTAGGTTTCCAGGATCGTCCATGCGGTGATTCTCTGTACCGGAGTCAATTGGTTGGTTCGAGTTTCAAGCTTACAATGTAACACTCTTGTGCTATCTTTTGATCAACATGAATGGTGACTATGTCACCTGAAGCAGATGGAAACTTCATGGTGAGATGTGGAGTTGATACTATTGCTCTGAGGCGATTTATGGACAACAGTTTGAGCAAAATGTTGTATGAAGTGTTGGCATTGACAAGGAGATACCTGATTTGGATGGTTTTGCAGAGATACCTACCTTCGACAAATATGGTATATAAGTCAATATACCCTTGCGTATCCACTCGTTCACCAGAAAAACCTATTATTTGGTCGTCATACGGTTGAATTTCTAACTCTGAAATTCTCATCTTTTTGAAGGTTTTCCAGTAAACAATATTGATCGAACTGCCTTGGTCTACCAAATTTTTGGTGATGACAAATTTTTCAATTTCAACTGTTATGACCATAGGGTTGTCTTGGACTGGATTGATAGCAGTGAAATCATCATTTGTTAAAAGTATTGTGGTTGAGTGGACTGACTGAATAGCCCTTAGATGTTTCTTGTACGCGGAATTTGAGCATCCTTCGCACTCAAATCCTCCAGTAATCGTGTTTATTACCTTACGAATGCCTCTTTATGCAAAACTAGCTTGTTTTGGCTTCTTCTTTGTTGTAGTTTTGTATGTTGCAAAAGAATGGACTTGAAAATGACATCAATGGCTGAATGGAAGTGTTGAGAAGATGACCAGTTTGTAGGGATGAATCCTATGACCCTTCGAGGTTGTTTTTCTTTTTCTATGACACCATGTTCACTAAGTTGTATATGCGCTTACCTTTGTCTAATTTTGGAAAAGAAATCCTCACCGAGTTGAATGTCTGTCCAGCCCAACTACATTCGAATAGTTGGGCCTTTATCCGAGCCTTTGTTATCCTGTGTTCACACTTCAAAATTTCTCCAACTTTGATCATCTTTTTTTATTTTTTCAATTCAAGGTTTCTAACAAGCAGTTGTGGTCCTCTCTAAACAGTTGTTGGGGCAGAGGAATTCTCTCCCTTTTCTAGTCCTCTTATAAGAATTTCAAGGGTAGTTTTAATAAGGTCCGAGCTTCACCCAAAAACCCCACCCTTCTAGATGGATTTCCTTTGTGTTGGTTTAGCAAACCTCGTTTTTCGAGTGTTCGCCATCTTAAGCAACTTGACCCCATGGAGTTGTTACAATTAAAGGCTTTAAACAAGAGGGGGGTGAATTGTTTATTAAAAGATTTTCGCAAATACTAGAGTGGAATGAAGATTAATGAAGAAGCACAAAAGAAGCAATCAGATCATCCAAGAAACAAATTTGTTTTTAATTGATTCTAGAAAATCAATCCGTTGTTTATGCAAATTAACTGATTGTTTTTATTAGCAGTTTATGAAAACACAATTCAAGTAGTTTTAAGGAATGGGAGATAGAGAAATTCACACAAGAATTTATACTAGTTCACTCTTAACCAAAGCTACATCCAGTCTTCAGCTAACCACTGAGATTCCACTATGTAATCAACCCTAGATTACAAACACACAAACACCAAAGAGATGATCTTGAACCTCTCAAGAACAGTCACTCTCTTTGATACACAAACACTACAAGTCAGAACACCCTCTGACTCTATACGTCAACACCTTACCAATTTAACAAAAATGAAAATGAATACAAGTAAGAACAGGAAAGATCACACCTGATACAGAAGGATTACAATAGTTCCTATTCCACTCTTAACCAAAGTAAAGCCTGAAGCAATGTTGCAATCTTGAAAATCTTTCTTAATCTTTTTGTAATCTGATCTCTCTTTAATCAGAGATGTAAACACCAGTTATATAGCCTAAAAAATATAGTCATTTAAGACTTTTAATCAAAGGCCAAAACAGTTTAAAATCAATGAAAACAGATTTACCAGACTTCACCAAATCTGTTAAGGTTTTTCAAAAAACAATCGATTGAAAACTCGATTCAACCGATTGAATTGGCCTTGACTGTTAGGTCAACCAATTTCAACTTTTTCAAATGCTTTTCAAAAAAATTAAGTGTAAAACAACCGATTGAAACGATAGATCAACAAGTTGTTTTTCACTACTTTGAAAAATACTTTTCTTTTGAAAGAACTTGATTGATTCAGTTTTGGATTAAGCTAAGAATGGATAGACAAATTCTAATCTACCCAGAACCCATGCCCATAAGCAGCTAAAAGTGGATAGACAAATTCTAATCTACCTAAAACCCATGCCCACAAGCAGAAGCCCAGCCTTCAAGCAATCTTCATGGATTTGGAGACATCAAAGCTTTAAGTTCAATAGGAGTGAGGTGTCTGCGAGTTTTTGGAAAATCTTCAAATCATTTTCGACACCTCCACCATCTTGAAGCGGAAATACTGACCTGAGTTGGTAAAAGCTTATATTGGTATAGCATTTTTCTTTGGCACCTCATGGAATTTCGATTTTCTCTGCTTAACTTATAGTCTAATGTCTTGACATTGTTTTTCAGATAAGATTCTATCTGATGGAAAATGCCCAAGCACAAGCCCAACAACTAGAAAATTAGGGCCAATTGTAACGCCCCTCAATATCTTATTCTTATTTATATAATAAAATAAAGGTAAAACAATAATATCAAAATTAATATATGAATATATAATAAAATACATCCATCAGTACATTGTATTTCAAAATAATATCCCTTCTCTAGGGAATTTTAATACATAACCATCCAGTTTCAAAATAAAATAAACTACAGCACAAGAACAGGCGATCTCCTTGTCCATCCACTCACTGAGGAGCTCCACTGCCTGCAACATCATCTGCTCCCGTGTAAATTACACACGATCATCACAGTTTTAAAGAAAATAGCCACAGAACAAAGAGACAGGGGTAAGCTAGATATTTTTAAAACTTTAAAACATGAAACTTGGTATTAACGTAAACCATCCAATATTCACACATTTCACAATTCCCTCAAGTGTCATTCATTTCACATAATCCATCAAGTGTCTATCAAATTTCAATATTTCTCTTTCTCACGTCAGACTTCCACTGACTCATCACACATAGACACTTGACACTACTTCCGGAAGACTTGTGCATTGACTAGACTCAGAGATCTGCACCTGTCATACTACATTGCTGTAAAGTTCCCACAGCTATGCGCATAAACATAATCTCAATCTCAATCTCATCACTCTCCTAGCATGACAGGGTTAATCCATACAATAGGTCGAGTAGTTATCTTTCAAACCACTTACCCATACATATGAACCTCCATTGACTCTCAACGCCTGAATAACTTCATCTATATGATTCCATTATATCAGGAGAGTCAGCATATCTCATTATAGAAATCACCGATCAATGCACATTCTACAAAATCTTACACGGTATTTTCTTTCCTGAAAATACTATGCCTTGATTCCACATTCACAACATTCAACACATCATATAACACTTAAATGAACGATTCCAATCACAACAACAATCATTCCAAGGTTCAGATTTTCGAATTTCACATGCATTTCACATTTCAATCTCAAACAGTTTCAAACGACACTAAAACAGGGGAGTTCGAAATCAACATTAAAACCGGCGATCACGCCAAAAACAGGGGATTTCGAAATTTGCATTAAAATCGGCGATCACGTGGCCCCACACAGAAAAACAGAGCATCGTGCAAGAAAGTTTGAAACCGGCGACCACGTCGCCCCAACTTCAGAATCTTCTAGCCTAAGGTTTTTATTGAACGAATGCTAGCTTCCCTTACCTGGACTAGCGTAAACTTCACTAAGAGCTCCAACCCAACGAGATTCAAGGATGCCTTAACTCTGTTTTAGCGTTCGGTTTGGAGAACTTGCAGAGAACCTCCCAGGTGCTCTATGGTAGTCGCCGATAGCCAACTGGTGCGCTGGGGCGTCTAAACATATGGAGAAGGAGAGGGAAGAAACAGGGAGCTAAAGCCAACTCACTAAATTTCTCTCTACTCAAGCAGCGTTCCAACCTTGCCTATCCAGACTTAAGTTTGAACTTAAGCCACCCTTCCCAGGAATGCCGCTGCCACCACCCACTTTGCAGGGAAGCTTGCGTGTACATTTCCTCTAACAGTAATGCCACGTGGGTCTCTGCGTACACCAACTCTGGGTCACTTTCCATACCAACTCTCTGGAGCCACTGTTCTGAAGCACTCTCCCTGACTACGTGTCGTGTGTAACATCCCGCCAAAATGCTTTTCATAATTATAAAATGAAATAAAGGTAAAACAATAATATTGAAGTGAACATATGTGTATATATATATAGTGAAATTTCCCCTCATAGGGAGTTTAATACATATTCGGTCAGTTTTCCAAAACTTAAACAAAATACAGCAAAATAAAAAAAAAACAGGCGATCTCCTAACAGAAAAAGGCGATCTCCTATCAGAAAAAGGCGATCTCCTATCAGAAAACAGAAAAAGGGTGATCGCCTAACAGAACAGAAACAGGCGATCTCCTTCCGGCGACCACTCACTGAGGAGCTCTACTTCCTACAACATCATCTGCTCCCGTGTAAATTATACACGATCATCACAGGTTTAAGAAAAAGCCAAACACAACACCAAAAACACAGGGTAAGCTAGATATTTGAAAGAGAATTTAGATATGGAACTTTAAAATCAAGATAAAACAAATTTAAGACACCCACGTAAAAACCATCAACTCTCTCATTCCCTTCACATGACCATCAAGTAATCACATATTTCACAGTTCCTCAAGAGTCTTTCAATTCACATAATTCATCAAGTGTCTATCAATTTCAATGTTCCTCATTTCTCACGTCAGACTTCCACTGACTCATCACACAAGACACTTGACACTACTTCCGGAAGACACGTGCATTGACTAGACTCAGAGATCTGCACCTGTCATACTACACTGCTGTAAAGTTTCCACAGCTATGCGCATTAACATAATCTCGATCTCAATCTCATCACTCTCACAGTATGACAGGGTGAATCCACACAACAGGTCAAGTAGTTATCTTTCAAACACTTACCCATACGTATGAACCTCCATCGACTCTCAATGCCTGAATAACTTCATCTATGTGATTTCATTATCTCAGGAGAGTCAGGATATCTCATTATAGAAATCACCGATCAATGCACATCCTACATGATCTTACACGGTATTTTCTTTCCTGAAAATACTATGCCTTGATCCCACATTCACAACATTCAACACATCATATAACACTTAAATGAATGATTCCAATCACAACAACAATCATTCCCTGGTTCAGATTTTCGAATATCACATTTAAATCTCAAACAGTTTCAAACAACACAAAAACAGGGGAGTTCGAAAAACAACGCCAAAACCGGCGATCTCGTCCAAAAACAGAGGATTATGCAATAACAGTTGAAAACTGGCGACCACGTCGCCCCATCATCTCAATCATCTAATATAAGGTTTTCGTTGGAAATAAGGCTAGCTTCCCTTACCAGGACTAGCGTAAAACACCAAGAGCTCCAAAACCCGCCGAAGTTTAAGGATGCCTTAACTCTGTTTTAGCGTCCGGTCTGGAGAACTTGCAGAGAACCTCCCAGGTGTCCAAGGGTAGTCGTCGCTCGTCGTACTGGTGCTTGAGGGTGCCTGAATCGCAGCGCGAAGGAGAGAAAAGAGAAGGATGAAGGTGTTGAACCAAGTGGTGTTCAAGGTTTTGAAGAATCCAAATCCTTTGAAGGATGATGAAGCTTTTGCTGTGTTTGCTGTTGCTGTGCTGGTTTAGTTAGAATCTGGGTAGTTTGAGTTGTGTAACTCAACCTTTGATTGAATCTAAAGCTCAAGCATCTCAACTTTCAAACAAAGTAAAGTGTTTTTTTTTAAACTGAGTTAAAACAACCGATTGTTTTATCGAAACAACCGATTGTTTAAGCTTAGGTGTTTTGAAAACTATTTTGAAGTGTGAAAATTGGTTAAGTAACAAAACAACCGATTGATTCGAGGAAACAATCGATTGTTTGTTATGTTTTTATAACAGAAAACAGTTTTGACTTTGACTGAGCTTTAAATGCTTTTAATTCATACGCTCCAGTCATAAAATGCTTTGACCAATTTTTCTAAAGCAATTAAGAGTTTGTTAAGATTTGATTACAAACATCTTCTTTATATATATACAGAAAAACATATTTGAGTTTGAAGAATCTAAGTGAATTGAGAAAGTTTTTCTAAGAGTTGGAGATTGCTTAGAGTTTTGGTTGATCAAAGTGCTGAGATAGGATTCTCTTGTACTGATTTCAGATTGCTTCTGTAACAAGTGTAATCCTTGTAATTCTGTGAACATTCGTTTGTGCTATTGCTAAGAAGAGCTGTGTGTTCTTGAGGGGATCAAGATCAGCTTTCTTAGTGTGGTGTGCTGACCAAGGAAAGTGTGTTTCTTGAGGGTGTTCAAGGTCACTTTCTTGGTTGTGTGTAAGTAATCTAGTGTTGATTGCTTAGTGGATTTCCTCAGGGTTTCTGAGAAGACTGGATGTAGCTTTGGGTTGGAGTGAACCAGTATAAACATTTGTGTACAATCTCTCTATCCCTAACTCTTTAATTTCAGTTTGTTTGTTGTTTGCTGGTATAAACAATCGTTTGTTTCGAAGAAACAACCGATTGTTTTCCTGGCAGTGCTGTTTTGCTTGCTGTTTTGGCAAACTGAATTGCTTAATCATTTGATTTCTGAAAGATATTCATTCTAGCTTGGAAAAGTTTGCGAAAACCTCTTTAAACAATTCACCCCCCCTCTAGTTTAAAGCCATAATTTCTAACAATTGGCATCAAGAGCTTGGTTCTTGAAAGTTATTCAAGTTGATCTAAAATCTTTTTTATGGCTGGAAAACTATCTTTTGAGGAAGGTGCTTCAATCTACAAACCAGCTTTATTCTGTGGATTGAATTATAAGTTTTGGGAAGCAAGAATGAAAATCTTTATTGAATCAATTAATCAAAGAATTTGGGACTCAATTGAGAATGGTCCTTACATTCCAAAGTTCAAAAAGAATAATTCCTTTACTATAAAACCTTTGTCCAAATGGACAGATGATGAATGTAAGATGACTCAGCTTGATAGGTCTGCTCAAAACATTATAGTTTCTGCACTAGATACTAATGAATTTTTCAGGATATCAAAGTGCAAAACTGCTAAGGAAATGTGGGAGACTCTCAAGGCTGCTCATGAACCAAAGGAAGCAATGACAAAGAGTCAAGCAAGAAGGAAGAGAAGACAAAATAAGAAAAGCCTCAATCTTTGCTTAATGGCCAGAAGGGAGGATGACTCATGTAGTGTAAGTTCATCAAACTCTTCAAACTCTGAAAATTATGGTCAATTGCTTCAAGCCTTTCAAGAAACACATGAAGAAGCAAACCGATTGGCTCTCTTAAACAATCTATTGAAAGAAAAGAATAGCTGGTTTGAAAACAGGGTAAAAGCACTGGAGGAGGATTTAGAAAATTCAAAAATGGATTTTGAAAATCTGGAAATCATTTACAAAAACTCCTCTTGCAAGTGTGACACTCTAGTTTGTGAAAATTGCGAAAATCTTGAAAAGAAGGTCCACTATCTTGTTAAAACAGTGGATAAGCTTTCTAAAGGCCAATCCAACTTTGAAAGTGTGCTAGCTTCTCAAAAGTGTGTTTTTGGAAAATCAGGATTGGGTTTTAATCCACAAAACCAGTAAGATAGATTTTCAAAACTTTTTTCAAAAAGGCCAGAAAAACAATCGATTGGACCATCGAAACAATCGATTGTTACATGCTTCTATTGCATGAAAAGAGGTCATTCTGTGCGATTCTGTAAAATCAGAAAACATGCTGTTCCTAAAGGGCTTATGAAGTGGATTCCCAAGAAAAATAAAGCTTGTGTTGATGAGTATACACCAGATGGACCCTCATTCATAAGGGGACCAAACCTATGTACTTGAGAATTTTCTTTGTAGGAAATCTTGGAGGAGAGAAAGCAGCTTTGGTACTTGGACAGTGGATGCTCCAAGCATATGACAGGGGACAAATCAAAGTTCCTGAGAATATCCTTCAAGCAAGAGGGTCATGTCACCTATGGAGATAACAACAAAGGAAGAATACTTGGAAGAGGATCCATAGGAGATGAGAGCATCTTGGTGATTCATGATGTGCTCTTTGTTGAAGGCCTAAAGCATAATCTGCTGAGTATTAGTCAACTGTGTGACAAGGGGTATCAAGTGATGTTCAAGGCAAACACATGTGAAATCTGTCTACCCAACACTAAAGAGGTAATGTTGGTAGGTAAGAGAGTTAATAATGTGTATCTTCTAGATATCTCTTCACCATGTTCAATTGGATGTCTTCTATCCAAGCAAGATGAATCTTGACTTTAGCATAGAAGAATTGCTCATATTCACATGAATCATTTGAACAAGCTTATATCAAAAGATCTTGTGATTGGGCTGCCAAAACTCAAGTTTGAGAGGGATCACATTTGTGAAGCTTGCCAAAAAGGGAAACAAGTGAAAAGTTCTTTTAAAACCAAAAATGTTGTCTCTTCATTGAGACCTCTTGAACTCCTTCATATGGATCTCTTTGGACCCTCTAGAACTATGAGTCTTGGTGGAAATTATTATGCTCTTGTTATTGTTGATGATTTCTCTAGGTACACTTGGACCTTGTTCTTGGAGTCAAAGAGTGATGCCCTTGCTGCATTCAAAAAGCTAGCAAGAAGACTTCAAAACACAAAGGGCAGTAACATAGGCTCAATAAGGAGTGACCATGGAGGAGAATTCCAAAATGAGAAGTTTGTCAAGTTCTGTGAGAAGTTGGGAATTCTACACAATTTCTCTGCTCCAAGAACACCATAGCAAAATGGAGTTGTAGAGAGGAAGAACAGGTCTCTTGAAGAGCTTGCAAGGACAATGCTTAGTGAATCTTCACTTCCTAAGTATTTTTGGGCAGATGCAGTGAGTACCTCCTGTTATGTGATGAATAGGATGCTTATAAGGCCCATTTTGAAGAAAACTCCATATGAACTTTTCAATGGAAGAAAGCCTAACATCAGTCACCTCAAAGTCTTTGGCTGTAACTGTTTTGTTCTCAACAATGGAAAGGAAAGCTTGGGAAAATTTGATGAGAAAGCTGACCTTGGCATTTTCATTGGTTATTCCCTCACAAGCCATGCTTATAGAGTCTACAACAAAAGGTTAATGACTGTAGAAGAATCAGTTCATGTAGTCTTTGATGAGGTAGATCGCAGAATCAGTGAGAAGCCAAAGATTAGTGCTAAGGAAGACGAATAGAACATCAGTTTGGAGAAGCTGGAAATCTGTACAGAAAAACAACCGGTTGATTCGCAGAAACAACCGATTGAAATTCTGCAACAGAGTGAGCTGCCCAAAGAGTGGAGAATTCCCAGAGATCTGTCAGTGGATAACATCATAGGGCAGATAAAGGAAGGTGTCTCCACACGTAGCTACATCTCAAACTTCTGCAGACACACAACTTTTGTCTCTCAAATTGAACCAAAGTCAATTGAAGAAGCTCTCAAGGATGAGAAGTGGGTTGAAGCTATGCAAGAAGAGCTAAATCAATTCGAAAGAAATGAGGTATGGTTTCTTGTTCCTAGAACTAATGAAATGAATATTATTGGTGCAAAAGGGGTTTTCAGGAACAAGCTAGATGAGGAAGGAGTGATCACAAGAAACAAAGCAAGGCTAGTTGCCAAGGGCTACAATCAAGAAGAGGGCTTAGACTATGGTGAAACCTTTGCTCCTATGGCTAGATTGGATGCTGTGAGGCTGCTGCTGGCTTTTGCATGTATGAGTGGTTTTAAACTCTTCCAAATGGATGTAAAAAGTGCCTTCTTGAATGGCTACATCAATGAGGAAATCTATGTAGATCAACCACCGGGTTTTGAAGACCACAAGTATCCCAACCATGTCTTCAAGTTGAAGAAAGCTTTGTATGGACTGAAACAAGCTCCAAGGCAGTGGTATGAGAGGCTTAGCAACTTTCTGCTATCTCTTGGCTATGAAAGAGGAATGATAGACAAGACTCTCTTCATCAAGACGTCACATGCAGAAATAATTCTAGTGCAAATATATGTTGATGACATCATCTTTGGTGCTACACAAGATAGGTTGTGTGAAGAATTTGTGGCTGCTATGAAAGGTGAGTTTGAAATGTCTATGATGGGAGAACTATCTTTCTTTCTTGGATTGCAGGTTAAACAAACAAAGGATGGGATCTTCTTAAGTCAATCAAAGTATTGCAAGGAGATTCTCAAAAAGTTTGAAATGGAGAATTGCAAAGAGGCAAGCACTCCAATGCCATCAAGCTGCTACATGGATGCAGATTCTGCTGGAAAGAGTATAGATCAAACAAAATTCAGAGGATTGATTGGATCATTGCTTTATCTAACAGCAAGTAGACCGGACATCATGTTTGCGGTGTGTCTATGTGCAAGATTTCAAGCAAATCCTAAAAAGTCACACTTCAAAGCTGCAAAGAGAATTCTGAAATATCTCAAAGGAACATCATCTGTAGGATTATGGTATCCCTCTCATTCTCCAATACATTTAATTGGTTATTCAGATTCTGATTTCGCAGGTTGCAAGCTAGATAGAAAAAGCACAAGTGGCACTTGTCACCTTCTTGGCTCTAGCCTAATCTCATGGCATAGCAAGAAACAAGCATGTGTTGCTCTCTCTACTGCTGAGGCAGAATATATAGCTGCTGTGCACAGATCCTATGGCTCAAACAACAACTTGCAGATTTTGGTGTACAAATCAGCAAAGTTCCTTTGATGTGTGATAACACAAGTGCAATCAATCTTACCAAAAATCAAATCAAGCACTCAAGGACCAAACATATTGAAATAAGACATCATTTCATCAGAAATCATGTGCAAAATGGGAACTGTGAAGTAAAGCTTGTGGAGACCAAACTGCAGCTAGCTGACATCTTCACAAAGCCTTTGCCAAAAGAGAGGTTTTTCTTCTTAAGAAATGAGTTAGGTATTCTTGATCTAAATAATCTCTCTTAAAATCTGTGTTTGGTACATGTTAAAATTTATTTGTGAAGACAAATAGGGGGAGATTTATTGGTACTTGTATATCTGTATCTTATTTGCATAAAAATGTTTAAATCTCTGAGTATAAAAGTGTTTTTCTGCTGCTGCTGATAGAAACAATCGATTGTTTCGTGTAAACAACCGATTGAATTTTATGTTAAAAGAGGTATAATCTAACTGGCTGCTGTAAGAAGCTTTGGATGGTACAAATGTTTTCTTTGCAGGAACTGCTTCAGATTTAATCAGTACAACACAAGCACCAGGGATTTTTCTTCATCAAATAGGGGGAGATTGTTGAACCAAGTGGTGTTTGTAAGGACCTAGAAACTTTAATTGGAATGAAAGTATTATATTTAAATAATTTCAGAAGATGTTATTATTTAAAATACAAAGAGCTGGTAAATGAAGTTTCGTAGTAGTCGGACATCGGACGTCGCCCAAGGTCTGGGGTCAGCTAGTAGAGGTCGGTCAGGCTGGCATGTAAATCAAGAAGAGTAAAGGAAGAAAAGTGTAGCTAAGAAGTCTTCTACGAGATCGCCGTTATTGAAGACGGAGGCGATCTCTGACTTCTCTGGGACATAATCGCCTGTCGCCTATAGGAGACATGACCGCCAATCGCCATGGTGTACGTGATCGACGGGAGTGCACGTAGTATGTGGTCAAGATGCTAGATTAACCATAGTGGGTTCCAAAAACCACGCGTATCAAGGTGTGGGTTAAGCCTTAGATACGCTGTGCATGCGAAGCTCTATGCTTGAGCATAAGAGATCGCCCTTAGTGTTGCATGCATGGGCGCAAGAGGAGTGGTGCTGATCTACTCTTGGAAATGTGAAGCTACCGACATCACCAAGCCATGTGGAGGTGATACCTTGGACGTAACATAGTGGGATGAAGAACCTTCAGCAAGGTGTGACGATGTGACATCGGTGAGCAGAGTAAGGCGATGTGTTCTCGTCACACACAAGGGCGATAAGAGATCGCCAACAGGATGAGAGGAACATCGGTCATCAACCAGGATGGGAGACACATCGGTTGTTTGCCAGGGCGAGACATCGGTGGTCCTCCTGGGTGAGACATCGGTTGTCTGCCAGGATGAGGAATCAGTCATCACCGGGATGAGGCACGTCATTCATCACCGGTATGAGAGACAGACGGTCATCGCCAGGATGAGGGACACATCGGTCGTCCGCCAGGATAAGTCATCGGTGGATAGTCATCACGCGAGCAGTCATCGGTGGAAGGTTATCGCGCAATGTCGAGTTTCACACAGATAAGGTGGGACCCAGGCTCTCAGCATCAGACGTACTGCACACGCGACACGTAGACAAAAAGGGTGGTTCAGAATAGTGACATCAGAAAGTTGGCATGCGCAAGAGACACTCGCGGTCGTACTGTTCAGGGAAGTGGTTGGCATGCGCAAGAGACAACCGTGGCCGTACTGTTCAGTGAAACGTACACTCTGGCTTTCCTGCAGAGGGGGTGGTGGCAGCAGCATGCGTGGACAAGTAGGCTTGGATTCAAATACCCACTGCGGGGAGGCAAAGAACGTTGTAGTGACTCAAGTTTGAAAGAGTGAGTGCATCTTCATCCCTCTCTTTTCTCTCCTTCGCGCTGCGATTCAGGCAACCTCAAGCACCAGTACGACAAGCGACGACTGCCCTTGGACACTTGGGAGGTTCTCTGCAAGTTCTCCAGACCGGGACACTAAAACAGAGTGAAAGCATCTTTAAGCTTCGTTGGGTTTCGGAGCTCTTGGAGTTTTGCGCTAGTCCAGGTAAGGGAAGCTAGCCTTATTTCCAACGAAAACCTTATATTAGATGATTGAGATGATGGGGCGACGTGGTCGCCGGTTTTCAACTGTTATTGCATAATCCCCTGTTTTTGGACGAGATCGCCGGTTTTGGCGTTGTTTTTCGAACTCCCCTGTTTTTGGTGTTATTTGAAACTGTTTGAGATTTAAATGTGATATTCGAAAATCTGAACCATGGAATTATTGTTGTTGTGATTGGAATTATTCATTTAAGCGTTATATGATGTGTTGCATGTTGTGAATGTGGGATCAAGACATAGTATTTTCAGGAAAGGAAATACCGTGTTGAGATTGGTTATGAGGTGTATTGATCTGTGAGTATCCTGTGAATGAGACGATCCTGACTCTGCTGATATGATGGAGTCACATAGATGAAGTCATTCAGTTGGTGAGAGTCGAAGGAGGTCCATATGTATGGGTAAGTCGTTCGAAAGATAACTGACTTGACCTGTTATATGGATTAACCCTGTCATACTGTGAGAGTGATGAAATTGAGATCGAGATTGTGTTGATGCGCATGGCTGTGGAAACATTACAGCAATGAAGTATGACAGGTGCAGGTCTCTGGATGCTAAGTTCAACGCACGAGTCTTCCGGAAGCAGTGTCAAGTGTCCTGTGTGGACTTTACTTGCTGTCCTGTGTGGACTTCATTAGCTATCCTGTGTGGACTTTACAGTGGTGTGGTATGTGTCTTGTGTGATGAGTCAGTGGAAGTCTGACGTGAGAAATGAGAAACTTTGAATTGATAGACACTTGATGAATTATGTGATTTTAACGACTTTTGAGGAATTGTGAAATATGTGTTTACTTGATGGTCATGTGAAGAGAATGAGGAAGTTGATGGTTTTACGTGGGTATCTTGAATTTGTTTTATCTTGATTTTAAAGTTCATATCTAAACTCTCTTTCAAATATCTAGCTTACCTTGTGTTTTTGGTGTTGTGTTTGGCTTTTTCTTAAACCTGTGATGATCGTGTATAATTTACACGGGAGCAGATGATGTTGCAGGAAGTAGAGTTCCTCAGCGAGTGGTCACCGGAAGGAGATCGCCTGTTCCTATTTCTGTTGGGCGATCACCCTTTTTCTGTTTTCTGATAGGAGATCGCCGTTTTCTGATAGGAGATCGCCTTTTTGCTGTTAAGAGATCGCCTGTCTTTCTATTTTACTGTATTTTGTTTACGTTTTTGGAAAATTGACCGATTATGTATTAAACTCCCTGTGAGGAGAAACTTCATTACATATATATAATTATGTTCACTTCAATATATTTGTTTACCTTTATTTTATTATATAAATATGAAAAGAATTTGGCGGGATGTTACATTAATGGTATCAGAGCAGTTCGTCCTTAGGATGACCTGAGGGCTGTGGATCCATTGTGTTTCTTCTGCTCATAAAATCTATTTGAGTTTTAAATAACAACTATAGTGAAAGGTTTTCAAAACGTTTTTGTATTGAAATTTTGTGTGTGCTTTAGTGAATGTATGCCCTAACTGAAAATCTTAGTATTAAGAAGGAGAGGATCTTGATAAAGTAGTGAGGGTGCACACTCATAACTGGATCGAGATGATTCTCAATCTTAATTCCAAGGGTTTGATGTTTAGCATACATTGAATGCTGGTGTGATTTATTTCATTTTATTGAGTGTTTTTGCAATTGACTGAAAGTGGTTGTTTGGATTGATGGTTGTATACCAGTAGCTGTTCTGGTATTTTGCTTGAGATTATAAGTATTACGATTCTGTTGATGAACTCAAATTTTAAATGACTTTGAGATGTTGACCTTTGTAAGGTCTAGATGTTACCTCCTGAATGAATCGATTTCTTATCGATCTCATTCTTATAGTTGTGGGGGGGATATAGAAACCAATAGTTTCCTAATCTTCTACAGAGAAGAATGGCTCCTAGACAGCCTACCCCTCCCCAACCTTCTGCTGAAATGGGCCAGACCGCCAGGGCCATTGAGATGATGGCGAGTGCCATCCAGCAGCAGAATACAACGATGTCTCAGAATCACCAAGCTAAATTGCAGCATTGGGAGACCGCCAGATCGGCTGCAACAGCTCCCAATGTCGGTCAGCCTCAAGAGCAGATGGGACTGACCGAGTTCATGAGGCACAACCCACCCAAGTTCAGTGGGAATGCTACCCCTGATCAAGCAGATCAGTGGGTCAGGGAGTTGGAGAAAATATTTAGGGCGACCTCCTGCCCTGAAGAGAAGAAATTGGTGATTGCCACATATCTTCTGTCTGGAGAAGCTGAGCTCTGGGAACTCAGCAGATGATGGAGGCCCGAGAGGAAGTGTTGGATTGAGAGAGCTTCAGGGTGAGGTTCCTGTTGGGTTTAATAGTGCCAAAGTTCAAGAGGGGGGGTGAATTGACCTTTTAAAACTTTCTCGCAGAAACAGTGTTTAACACAGTTTTACAGAAAAATAAATCGATTTATGTGAAAATGAACAGATTTATTTCAGCACTGTTTTTATTTGAAAAGCTTTTAATTTAGTAAGGTTAATCACAAGATTATGCAGATAGAATTTCAAGATGTACACACACAGATATCAGATTGAAAAACAGTGTAACTCAAAAACAGCAAACCTTAATTCCAATTCTTGTGATTCAGGTTCAGTTAAGGGCTTGACAATTAGTGAGACAATCTATTACACACAACCTATTTTGTTAGCCTTTAACAGATTATCAGTGTTCTTATTGAAACCAGACAGTTTTCCAGAAATTAAGAACAATGAATCACAGAACAACAAGCTTCAACTTTAAGCAATTGTTTAAGGTTCAATTAATAGTTTTAACAATTTCTTGAGCAACCTATCACAGCCAATCTGTTCCAGTGGCTTTTAGCAGATTTTATATGTTCTTATCAGATTCAAACAACTTTTTCAGAAATTAAGAACAGTATGCACAGTGCCCAGAAAGAACAGATTTATTTTCAATTGAACAGATTTATTTCTTCGCTATTTTATCAATTATGCAGAAACGAAATTGCAGAGAGTGAGAGAGAATGAGCACAAGCAGTTATACTGGTTCACTCAACTGAGCTACATCCAGTCTTCACCAAAATCAGGTGGAAATCACTAAAACACAGTACAACCAAGTACAATTCCCACTGTTCTTGAAACCTACAAGAACTTAGGTACTCTTGCTGAAAAAACCTATTTCAGCTCACACACACACACACATTCTCCAAGAAAACCTATCAAGAAGAGTGTTCAACCAAACTATTACAAGAAATGAGAAGTGAAATGACTACACCTGATTGAGGATACAAAGATCTGCCTTAAACCAGTAGGCAAGATTGCTAGAACAGTAGCACCACCTCACACCAAGCTTTTGGAACCAAACCAAGAACAAGCACTTTGTGATTTTTGAAATCTTTGAAGAACAAATGCTAATCCTTTGTAAACACTTAACTCTCTGCTGTCAAAACTTGTTTTTGCAAATGTATGAATCAGTAATAAACTCAGAAACAAGTTTGCATTTTATAGAAAACCAACTTATAACAGATTTTTGAAAAACAGTTAAAGCTGTTATAAAATGAACAGATTGAAAATAAAATGAACAGATTTATTTTCAAAAGCAGTTAGAGAATTTGTTAAGAGAGGAGACTAAGTCAACCATTCTGGTGCAGAGATAAAGCTGAAAAACGTTTAAGCTTGACATGACACCAGAGACAAAAAGAATGTATTCATTTACAGATGAACAAATTTATTTTTCAAAACGAAAACAGAAAAGCTTAACTGTTTGAAACTCAGTCGTTTTGAAAAGAAGAAGACTTAGTCAAAATACCTGATGCACAACATCTAATTTTTACAAGACTTAGCCAAGGCATCAGTAAAAAAATGAATCTGTTTATTTAGAAAAGAACAGATTTATTTTTATGCAGTAAACGTGTTTTTTGTAAAATATGTGAAAAACAGTTTAAGAAAACTTATGCTTGTTCTTATCACATGGCCAGTGGTTATGAGGTGAGATACTCAGCAAAAGCCCACTCTTAGACAACCTCTAAGCACTACCTAAGACACACTTAAAGCAAAGCAAAATGAAATGTACATAGAAGTCTTCATCAAACACAATCTTGAAGGGGCAGCAACCATCTTCAACAATCTCCCCCTGTTTGATGGAGACAAATCCCCATAGCTAACCTTATAGCTTTGTTGCTTTAAGCACCTGCACTGCACCAGATTTTAAACCAGAAAAAAATAGAAGTATTGCATAGCATAAGACATGGTTTTAAGGTGCAGAATGAACTCCCTGTTTCAGTTTTCAGCAGCTATTTTTCTCCCCCTTTGGATTCATCAAACAGCATATAAACATAGGGAAAGCAAATATGAAACAGAAACCATAACCATAGTAGTCCAGAAAAGTAAAATCTGCAAGCTGTGCCTGAACCCCTTCAATCTGATCATCAAGGTGTTGAAACCTTGCATGAGTAGTCTCAAAGTATGCCCTTTGTTCTACTGACATTACATCAAGACGATACAGCACTTGCCTCTCAAACATAGACATTGGTTCTCCTCGGTATTCTGGACCTTGATAGGCAACTATGGCATTTGCAGCAACTTCCTCATGTTCAGATTGGGTAGCAGGTGAGTCATCATCCATAGGAACAGCTTCATCCTCATCCTCATGTTCTGCTTGAGGGTCCTTCTCCTTGAGAACCACCCACTTGTCTTCAATTTTGTGAAAACCCATTTTGGTGAGAGTTGAAGTATCAATCTCACTTACAGCTTTGATAGGGTCATTTCTCTCATTTGTAACATCAACACCAAAGTAATCAATTAATTTGGAAACAAGAATAGCATAGGGAAATCGGTAATCAGCCAACCTTTTTGACTTGAGCATGTGTTCATTGATAATGAACACCCAGTTTACCTTAATCTGGTTCATGATGCAATATAGGAGAATGAGATCCTCTTCATGTAAGACAGCATGGTTTGTCCCTCTTGGAATCAGTTGCCATGCTATGATGTATGCAACTAGGCGTGGAGTGAGGTTCAAATGTCCTGCATGGAACCTGTTTATACTCTCAGTAGGATTCCTCATGCAACTCTTATAATATTGCAGCTTGTTGAATTCTTGGATTCCACTGGTGTTTCCCTTTCCTACTTTCAATCCAGCATATTTTATTCCAGCCACAGAATTCCACACCTCACTTGTGATCTTCATCTTGATCCCTTTCACATAAGAGACAACATTCTTCCCATCCAATGTGAGGTTAGTATAAAACACCTTAACCAAGTCAGGATAAACATTACCCGTTAATTCCAGTAGCTTTTTCAGTTTCTGGTGCTTCAACACAGCCCTTGTTTCTACCAGTTTTTCAGATTTCAGCCAGTTGAAATCCAGCACCTTGGGTATGTTGATCTGCTTCCTGCTTGTCTCATGAATGTAGGCATTGATGCCCTCTTCATTTCCAGCGAACCATCCTTCTAACACACCTTGAAATGTGGTTTGCTTCCCCTTATTTTTCTGTTTCTTGAAAGAAGAAGCCATGGTTGAACCTGAATTCTTTTCTTGGTTTCAAATGGTGAGAACAGAAAGAGAATGACCAATGTGGGTAGCAAATATTCACACAGATTTATAGCAGAATAAATGGATTGATATGGCAGTTATGAGTGGATATGCATGAAGATTTTATGCTCTGAATTTGTGCAGAGAATCTTTGAAAATATGCACCAAATATTTAGGGTCACGATGCATACACTCAAACTCTTATTGAGCACCCAAACCATCAAATCGGTTACATAACCATGACCAAAACCGTCAAAGGTACAGAGGTTAATGCCCACTAAGTCAGTCAAGCAGTCAAAGATCAGAAATTCTCTTTCCTAGTCATTAATGCATATCAGTGCAGAAAATAAACACATTCAATTATGAATAAACAGATTTAATGTTTTACTGCTAGGCACAATTGACATTTATAATACCCAATTCATTAAGCAAAAAATTAAACCTATCTTTGGCTAATGATTTTGTGAACAAATCAGCAAGTTGTAAATCAGTACCAATGAACTTAATATCACATGTTCCATTAGATATGTGTTCCCTTAGAAAATGATGCCTAATTTCAATGTGTTTGGTTCTTGAATGCATGACAGGATTTTTGGTTAAGTTGATTGCACTTGTATTATCACACAGCAGAGGTATATGGTTAAGTAAGATACCAAAATCATTCAATTGTTGTCTTAGCCATATAGTTTGAGCATAGCAACTTCCTGCTGCAATGTATTCTGCTTCAGCAGTGGAAAGAGCTACACAAGCCTGCTTTTTGCATTGCCATGAGATCAAGCTTGATCCAAGCAAATGACAGGTTCCACTTGTGCTCTTCCTATCAATTTTGCAACCTGCAAAATCCGAATTAGAATATCCAGTTAAGCTTAATGAAATATTACCTGGATACCACAAGCCAACTTCTTTAGTTCCTTGCAAATACTTCAAAATCCTTTTGACAGCATTGTAGTGTGATTCTTTAGGAGCAGATTGAAACCTTGCACACATGCACACTGCAAACATTATATCTAGCCTGCTAGCAGTAAGATACAGTAGTGATCCTATGAGTCCTCTGTATTTGGTTTCATCAACAGAAATTCCAGCTTCATCATGATCCAAATGACAGCTTGTTGAGAAGGGTGTGCTAATTGGTTTACACTTCTCCATTTCAAATTTCTTCAGCAAATCCTTGCAATACTTAGCTTGACTTAAGAAAATGCCATCCTTGAGTTGTTTGATCTGCAAGCCTAGAAAATAGTTCAACTCACCCATCATTGACATTTCAAACTCACTCTTCATGACTTTCACAAAAGCTTCACACAATTCTCCATTGTTTGATCCAAAAATGATGTCATCCACATATACTTGGACTAGAATTGAGTCATCTCCTTTCTTCTTAATGAACAAGGTCTTATCTGATGTGCCTCTATCATAGCCTTGTGAGGTGAGAAAATCACTTAGCCTCTCATACCATTGCCTAGGAGCTTGCTTGAGTCCATAGAGAGCCTTTTGGAGTTTGAACACATATTCTGGATGTTGATGGTCTTCAAAACCTGGTGGTTGTGAGACAAATACCTCTTCATTTATATAGCCATTTAGAAAGGCACTTTTCACATCCATTTGAAATAGCTTGAACCCTTTGATGCAGGAGAAGGCAAGCAGCAGTCTAACAGCTTCTAACTGAGCCACTGGTGCATATGTCTCATCATAGTCTATTCCTTCTTCTTGATTGTACCCTTTAGCTACAAGCCTAGCCTTGTTTCTGGTGATCACTCCATGCTCATCCATCTTGTTTCTAAATACCCATTTTGTTCCAATTACATTCATCTCAGGTATTCTAGGAACAAGAGTCCAGACCTCATTAAGAGCAAATTGATTCAGTTCCTCTTGCATAGCTAAAATCCAGTTGTTGTCATTAAGAGCTTCCTTCAAATTCTTGGGTTCAACTTGAGATACAAAGGCCATTGCTTCACAAAAATTGTTCAAGGATTTTCTAGTTGACACTCCTTTCTCAATGTTCCCAATGACATTATCAAGAGTTAATCTCTTGGGGTTTTCCACTCTTTTGGCAAACCTGCAGCTGCAGTAGATTCTTGTACAGCATGTGTATTAGCAGTATCAAAATGAATCAATTCATTTTGATTTAAAACAGATTTAAATTCATTACTGTCAGGATCATCAGCAGCAGTTTTAGATATGCTATGATCAGTTTCATCAAAAACAACATGCATTGATTCTTCTACTATAAGCAACCTTTTATTGAAGACTCTATATGCATGACCATTCAAAGCATAACCAATGTGCACACCTTCATCAGATTTAGCATCAAATTTGCCAAGATTTTCTTTGCCATTATTCAATACAAAGCATTTACACCCAAATACTCTAAGGTGGCTTACACTAGGTTTTCTGCCCTTATACAATTCATATGGGGTTTTCTTAAGAATTGGTCTTATTAAGGTCCTATTTAAGACATAACCTGCAGTATAAACAGCATCAGCCCAAAAATACTTAGGTAGCTTAGATTCATTTAACATAGTTCTAGCTAGTTCCTCTAGTGATCTATTTTTCCTTTCAACTACACCATTTTGTTGGGGTGTCCTAGGGGCTGAAAAGGTATGAGCTATCCCATGCTTCTCACAGAACCTCTCAAACTTAGCATTTTGAAACTCTCCCCCATGATCACTTCGAATTGATTTAATACAGCAACCATTTTCATTTTGCAGAATTTTTGCTAATTTCTTAAAGGCAGTGTAAGCATCATGTTAATGTGCAAGAAATAAAGTCCATGTAAATCTAGAGTAATCATCCACAATAACTAAGGCATACAAATTTCCAGTCAAGCTAGCAACTCTAGATGGACCAAATAAGTCCATATGTAACACGTCCAATGGATTTTTTGTAGAGACAATATCCTTTAACTTAAAAGAGGATTTGATTTGTTTACCTTTCACACAAGCATCACAAAGCCGGTTATCCTGAAATTTAATGTTAGGTAAACCAGAAACTAAATCTTTAGATTTCAATTTATTCAAGTGATTTGTGTGTATGTGAGCCAACCTCCTGTGCCACAACCAAGACTCATCACTTCTGGACAGTAAACACTCATTTGAAGAGTTAGTTTCCATGATATTCAGCAGACATATGTTATTCACTCTCTTACCAGTAAACAGTACCTTACTAGATGAATTACTTGATATTGTGCAGCCTTTTGACTCAAAATTCACTTTGTATCCTTTGTCACAAAGCTGACTTATGCTGAGAAGACTATGCTTAAGTCCTTCTACATACAGCACATTCTCAATGGTTGTTGAGTTCCCTGTTCCAACAGTTCCTCTGCCCAAAATCCTCCCTCGGTTATTATCACCATAGGTTACATGTCCTTCTGCTTTGAGCTTTAAGCTGGTAAACTTTGTAAGATCTCCAGTTATATGCTTGGAACAGCCACTGTCCAAGTACCACTGATTTTTCTTGCTGCCAATCTGCAAAACAGAATAAAAATGATACAAATGGTACCCTTTTCAGTATAGGGTCCAACACAGATTAAAACCTTCCCTTTGGTAGCCATTTTGCTAAGTTCTTAGGCACAAGATGCTTTCTAGCAATGCAAGACCTAGAGGTATGACCAGATTTCATGCAGTAAAAACAGGTTACATGAGATGCCTTTTTGCCACTGTTAAAAGTTGAAAAAACTGATTTTGCTGGAACAAAAAAACTTGAAAGCTTTTTGACATTGGTTACATTTCCAGGGGTATAACCAAGTCCATTCTTATTGAAAACAGCATTCTGTGATCCAAGGAGAGACTCAAGGTTTTCTCTTCCCTTGGTGAAATTGGAAAGGGTTTTCAGCAAATACTCCACTTGTTTTTCCAATTTTTTGCAGTTTTCACAGGATTTAATAAAGGCATGCAAGCAAGTTAGTTCAAGGCTTACTAAATCTGTTTTGGCCTTATGCAATTCTTCCTCAAGTGTTTTTACTTTAGGTGCCAACACATTATTTACCTTTTGCAGCTTATTGCATATTACAGCTAGCCTATTTGCTTCATCATGTGTTTCCTTGAAGGCAGCAAGCAAATCATCATAGTTATCAGAATCAGCAGAAAAATTACTTACTGAATCAGAGCTTGACTCCTCATCCTTCATCATGAAACACAAATTGTTCTCCTCATCTTCTGTTGAAGAGCTGCTGGTTGAGGATGCTTCATTTTCCTCCCATGAGATGTAGGCTCTTGTTCCTTTGTTCCTTTCAAATTTCTTGCTGGCAGATTTGTCCTTAGTTTGATTGTCTGGACAATCTGTTTTGATATGCCCTGTTTTGCCACATCCAAAGCAAGTATATTTAGAGGAATTTGCATCATTGAGTTTAGGATACCTCCTTTTCTGCTGGTTTCTATTTTTGCTTTTCTTCCTCAGGAATTTACTGAATCTTTTTGTAAGAAGACTGATTGTATCATCATCTTCAGCATCTTCTTTTTCTTCCTTGATCTCATTTAGTTCAGTTGCTTTCAGTGCAAGACCTTTGGGTTTTCTCTCTGTTGTTTCCTGCTCTTTAAGTCTTTTAAGCTCATGCTCATGCTCCATCAGCTTTCCAAACAGTGCAGCAGTTCCCAACTTTGACAGATCACGGCTTTCAGAGATAGCTGTCACCTTTGGTTGCCAGCTTCTGTCGAGGCACTTCAATATCTTTATGTTGAGCTCCTCTCTGTCAAATTCTTTTCCCAAGCCAGTGAGGTGATTCACAATATGGGTGAATCTTTTCTGCACATCAGCAATGCTCTCCTCGGGTTGCATTCTGAACAGCTCATATTCTTGGATGAGCGCATGTTTCCTTGACCTTTTCACATCTTCAGTCCCCTCATGAGTCACTTCTAAGACTTCCCACATCTCCTTAGCTGACTTACATTGAGATATCCTGAAGAACTCATCCATTGTCAATGCAGAGGTTATGATGTTCTTGGCCACAAGATCATGTTGAGCCTTCCTCCTTTCCGTCTCATTCCATTCTGATCTTGGCTTTACCTTTTCTTCATCCTTGACAACCTGCATTGGCACATAAGGTCCATTGACCACAGCTTCCCAAATTAATGCATCAATGGATTCCATGAAAATTCTCATTCTAACTTTCCAAAATGCATAATTCATTCCATTGAACATAGGTGGTCTATTAACAGCAGAACCCTCAGCAAAAAGCACATTAAACTCAAACATTATTACAAACAAACTTGATTAAAATACAAGTCCTAGCTCCTGATACCAATTGTTGGGTTTAATAGTGCCAAAGTTCAAGAGGGGGGGTGAATTGACCTTTTAAAACTTTCTCGCAGAAACAGTGTTTAACACAGTTTTACAGAAAAATAAATCGATTTATGTGAAAATGAACAGATTTATTTCAGCACTGTTTTTATTTGAAAAGCTTTTAATTCAGCAAGGTTAATCACAAGATTATGCAGATAGAATTTCAAGATGTACACACACAGATATCAGATTGAAAAACAGTTTAACTCAAAAACAGCAAACCTTAATTCCAATTCTTGTGATTCAGGTTCAGTTAAGGGCTTGACAATTAGTGAGACAATCTATTACACACAACCTATTTTATTAGCCTTTAACAGATTATCAGTGTTCTTATTGAAACCAGACAGTTTTCCAGAAATTAAGAACAATGAATCACAGAACAACAAGCTTCAACTTTAAGCAATTGTTTAAGGTTCAATTAATAGTTTTAACAATTTCTTGAGCAACCTATCACAGCCAATCTGTTCCAGTGGCTTTTAGCAGATTTTATATGTTCTTATCAGATTCAAACAACTTTTTCAGAAATTAAGAACAGTATGCACAGTGCCCAGAAAGAACAGATTTATTTTCAATTGAACAGATTTATTTCTTCGCTATTTTATCAATTATGCAGAAACGAAATTGTAGAGAGTGAGAGAGAATGAGCACAAGCAGTTATACTGGTTCACTCAACTGAGCTACATTCAGTCTTCACGAAAACCAGGTGGAAATCACTAAAACACAGTACAACCAAGTACAATTACCACTGTTCTTGAAACCTACAAGAACTTAGGTACTCTTGCTGAAAAAACCTATTTCAGCTCACACACACACACATTCTCCAAGAAAACCTATCAAGAAGAGTGTTCAACCAAACTATTACAAGAAAGGAGAAGTGAAATGACTACACCTGATTGAGGATACAAAGATCTGCCTTAAACCAGTAGGCAAGATTGCTAGAACAGTAGCACCACCTCACACCAAGCTTTTGGAACCAAACCAAGAACAAGCACTTTGTGATTTTTGAAATCTTTGAAGAACAAATGCTAATCCTTTGTAAACACTTAACTCTCTGCTGTCAAAACTTGTTTTTGCAAATGTATGAATCAGTAATAAACTCAGAAACAAGTTTGCATTTTATAGAAAACCAACTTATAACAGATTTTTGAAAAACAGTTAAAGCTGTTATAAAATGAACAGATTGAAAATAAAATGAACAGATTTATTTTCAAAAGCAGTTAGAGAATTTGTTAAGAGAGGAGACTAAGTCAACCATTCTGGTGCAGAGATAAAGCTGAAAAACGTTTAAGCTTGACATGGCACCAGAGACAAAAAGAATGTATTCATTTACAGATGAACAGATTTATTTTTCAAAACGAAAACAGAAAAGATTAACTGTTTGAAACTCAGTCGTTTTGAAAAGAAGAAGACTTAGTCAAAATACCTGATGCACAACATCTAATTTTTACAAGACTTAGCCAAGGCATCAGTAAAAAAATGAATCTGTTTATTTAGAAAAGAACAGATTTATTTTTATGCAGTAAACGTGTTTTTTGTAAAATATGTGAAAAACAGTTTAAGAAAACTTATGCTTGTTCTTATCACATGGCCAGTGGTTATGAGGTGAGATACTCAGCAAAAGCCCACTCTTAGACAACCTCTAA
Organism: Phaseolus lunatus; assembly: GCA_013389735.1. Taxonomy (NCBI): domain Eukaryota; kingdom Viridiplantae; phylum Streptophyta; class Magnoliopsida; order Fabales; family Fabaceae; genus Phaseolus; species Phaseolus lunatus. The sequence goes on along the minus strand of CM023867.1, from coordinate 31,446,192 downwards.
GCACTACCTAAGACACACTTAAAGCAAAGCAAAATGAAATGTACATAAAAGTCTTCATCAAACACAATCTTGAAGGGGCAGCAACCATCTTCAACAGTTCATGGAGAAATACTTCCCAGACAGCGCAAGGTTGCGAAGGAAGCTGAGTTCCTAAGGTTGGAGCAGGGGGAGATGTCAGTGAATGCTTATGCTGCTTGGTTTGAGTACCTCACTCAATTCTATACCCAGGCGACCTCTGAGGCTTGGAGGTGTAGGAAGTTTGAAGAAGGTTTAAAGCATGAGCTGAAGAAGACCATAGCACCCATGTGCATCAGAGAGTTTCATGCCTTAGTAGAGAAGGCAAAGATGGTGGAAACCTTGGAAAGGGGAAATTCTCGGGTGATCAGGTCACACCCAGGGGGTTCTTTCAGTGGGAAGGCCAAGGTGCAGCACCCACAAAGCAAGCCTTATGCGGGACCTCCACCACATCGGGCAGGAGCAGTTTCGCCCCAGTTTCAGCAGCAACGAACATGGAGACCCAGATGTTTCACGTGCCAAAAGATGGGGCACATATCTAGAGATTGTCCTAGCAGAAATAGGATGGCTCAATCCAGTGGTTCCCAATAGATGAGGAATGAAGGCAGTAGACCTCAGGCAGCAGGGAGAGTGATTGCCATGACAGGAGCAGAGGTGCCTCAATCAGGTAACTTGGTGCAGGGTGCGTCGTGAATCCTAGCTCGGTTGGGAGTGAAGAATGAAGAGGACGTAAGCAGGATACCTGTGGTGAAAGATTTCATGGATGTATTTCCAGAAGAAATACCTGGATTACCTCCTAAGAGAGAAGTGGAATTCTCTATTGATGTGGTACCTGGAGCTGGACCAGTGTCAATGGCTCCAGCTGAGTTGATGGAATTAAAAAAGGAAGTGTAAGTTAGATTTAGTTGTACCAAGGTTTAGTTTCAGCTACATATAAGTTATGGAGAGTATATAAGCAGTATGTTGAGGGTTTAAAGACTTAAGCATGTGTATCCATGGGAAGTACCAGAGTTAAGTTCCAAGAATGAAAGAATGAATTTTCTTTTATTTGAAGCTTGGAAGATGTTTATGTCGATGAAATAGCATGAGATGACTCTAGCTTAACCACAAGCTTAAAAGGAAAGATGAGATATTGTAGTTATGTCTAAAGTTCATTAGACAGAGAAATTTGCGGAAAAATACTAAGTAGAGAAGTTACTGGGATAAGAGAGAAAGCTTCACGCAGAATGGATGCTGTTTTGTTGATCGTGATTTGGAAGATGAGTATGGAAATGGTGGGTTGAGATTTAAGGCTCTTGATGCCATAAGTCTCCTGAACTTGGCAAATGAGGATGCAGTTCTGCCTGTGAACGTAGAAGGGAAGGAGGTAATGGCTATGGATAGAATAAGGGTAAGCCGTGTTATGATGATGTTGAGTTCTTCTAGCGATGTTAGCAAATTGCAGAAAGTTGGAGGTGGAAGCAGAACTTTCCGTGCCTTGTGTTTCTAATGGGATGGGATTTGCAGCTAATCCTTTAGATGGGCAGTTGTGGTGGTCAGCGTTTCGTTTCTGATCTTAGAAACAATGCTGCATTGTCAGCTGTGTCTGTTCTTCCGGGTCGATACTAGTATAGAGGTACTTTGGCAAGATAGTGGCGTTAGAGAATGCTGGTTTAGATGAAAAATCTGGAGTGTGTCTCCAACGCTGCTGGAGGTCCAGTACGATGAGTTGCTTGATAAAGAGGGACCACAGAAACTAGAGGAATGGGTCTCTTCGTCTAGAGTGGCAGCTACTGATTAATTTGGGTATGTGATGTTCAGACCGCTTAACAGTCAAGCCATGCTCTCCTGAACGCCATTCAGGTCGCCCTCTTGAGTTTGAATCAGCAGTGTATGCCTGGTGGTATGATGAGTGGCGGGAAGGTGTTGTGACTGCAGCTAATGTCAGTAGTAGATGGATCTTCGTCGGATTGCTCTACCTTAGAAAGTGAATCATCATCCATCCCCAAAGTTGAAGTTGCTAAGAAGGTGAGCAAGAATCGTTTGGTTGGGAAACCCTTGTGGATCTGGAAAATATGAAGGGAATAACTTTGAGGGAGCCACTCTATGTCGCTCATGAGGACAAGGATAATAACTCTTGTAGAGGCAGTGATGATGTTGACAATGAGGAGAAGACCTTTGGAGTTGTAGTTGGAGATCATGCATTTATGAGAGTGACACCGACCAAGGGTGTAGGACGAGCTATCAGATCAAAGGAGCTGTCTCCTAAGTTAGTCGGGCCATATCAGATCTTGAGGAGAGTCGGTCCAGTGGCTTATGAAATCGCCCTACCTCCCCAATTAGCAAATCTGCATAATGTCTTTCACGTGTCACAGTTAAGGAAGTATCTTGCAGACCCTAGTCACGTGTTGGAAGTAGACGATGTGCAGATCAGGGATGACTTGTTGTTGGAGCGAAACCAGTCAGGATTGATGATCAGCAGAGTAAGCAGCTCAGAGGTAAGACCATCATTATGGTGAAGGTGGTGTGGGATGGCAGATCGGGTGATTCAACTTGGGAGTTGGAAGAACCCATGAGAGCAGCCTATCCATACCTCTTTTCCTTGTAATTCAATTTTCGAGGACGAAAATTTTTTCTTGTTGGGGAGAATGTAAGGACCTAGAAACTTTAATTGGAATGAAATTATTATATTTAAATAATTTCAGAAGATGTTATTATTTAAAATACAAAGAGCTGGTAAATGAAGTTTCGTAGTAGTTGGACATCGGACGTCGCCCAAGGTCTGGGGTCAGCTGGTAGAGGTCGGTCGGCTGTCATGTAGATCAAGAAGAGTAAAGGAAGAAAAGTGTAGCTAAGAAGTCTTCTACGAGATCGCCGTTATTGAAGATGGAGGCGATCTCCGACTTCTCTGGGACATAATCGCCTGTCGCCTAGAGGAGACATGACCGCCAATCGCCATGGTGTACGTGATCGACGGGAGTGCACGTAGTATGTGGTCAAGATGCTGGATTAACCATAGTGGGTTCCAAAAACCACGCGTATCAAGGTGTGGGTTAAGCCTTAGATACGCTGTGTATGCGAAGCTCTATGCTTGAGCATAAGAGATCACCCTTAGTGTTGCATGCATGGGCGCAAGAGGAGTGGTGCTGATCTACTCTTGGAAATGTGAAGCTACCGACGTCACCAAGCCATGTGGAGGTGATACCTTGGACGTAACATAGTGGGATGAAGAACCTTCAGCAAGGTGTGACGATGTGACATCGGTGAGCAGAGTAAGACGATGTGACATCGGTGAGCAGAGTAAGGCGATGTGTTCTCGTCACACACAAGGGCGATAAGAGATTGCCAACAGGATGAGAGGAACATCGGTCATCAACCAGGATGGGAGACACATTGGTTGTCTGCCAGGGCGAGACATCGGTGGTCCTCCTGGGTGAGACATTGGTTGTCTGCCAGGATGAGGAATCAGTCATCACCGGGATGAGGCACGTCAGTCATCGCCGGTATGAGAGACAGACGGTCATCGCCAGGATGAGGGACACATCGGTCGTCCGCCAGGATAAGTCATCGGTGGATAGTCATCGCGCGAGCAGTCATCGGTGGAAGGTTATCGCGCGATGTCGAGTTTCACACAGATAAGGTGGGACCCAGGCTCTCAGCATCAGACGAACTGCACGCGCGACAGGTAGACAAAAAGGGTGGTTCAGAATAGTGACATCAGAAAGTTGGCATGCGCAAGAGACACTCGCGGTCGTACTGTTCAGGGAAGTGGTTGGCATGCGCAAGAGACAACTGTGGTCGTACTGTTCAGTGAAACGTACACTCTGGCTTTCCTGCAGAGGGGGTGGTGGCAGCAGCATGCGTGGACAAGTAGGCTTGGATTCAAAAACCCACTGCGGGGAGGCAAAGAACGTTGCAGTGACTCAAGAGTGAAAGAGTGAGTGCATCTTCATCCCTCTCTTTTCTCTCCTTCACTCTGCGATTCAGGCAACCTCAAGCACCAGTACGACGAGCGACGACTGCCCTTGGACACTTGGGAGGTTCTCTGCAAGTTCTCCAAACCGGGACACTAAAACAGAGTGAAAACATCTTTAAGCTTCGTTGGGTTTCGGAGCTCTTGGAGTTTTGCGCTAGTCCAGGTAAGGGAAGCTAGCCTTATTTCCAACGAAAACCTTATATTAGATGATTGAGATGATGGGGCGACGTGGTCGCCGGTTTTCAACTGTTATTGCATAATCCCCTGTTTTTGGACAAGATCGCCGGTTTTGGCATTGTTTTTCGAACTCCCCTGTTTTTGGTGTTATTTGAAACTGTTTGAGATTTAAATGTGATATTCGAAAATCTGAACCATGGAATGATTGTTGTTGTGATTGGAATTATTCATTTAAGCGTTATATGATGTGTTGCATGTTGTGAATGTGGGATCAAGACATAGTATTTTCAGGAAAGGAAATACCGTGTTGAGATTGGTTATGAGGTGTATTGATCTGTGAGTATCCTGTGAATGAGACGATCCTGACTCTGCTGATATGATGGAGTCACATAGATGAAGTCATTCAGTTGGTGAGAGTCGAAGGAGGTCCATATGTATGGGTAAGTCGTTCGAAAGATAACTGACTTGACCTGTTATATGGATTAACCCTGTCATACTGTGAGAGTGATGAAATTGAGATCGAGATTGTGTTGATGCGCATGGCTGTGGAAACATTACAGCAATGAAGTATGACAGGTGCAGGTCTCTGGATGCTAAGTTCAACGCACGAGTCTTCCGGAAGCAGTGTCAAGTGTCCTGTGTGGACTTTACTTGCTGTCCTGTGTGGACTTCATTAGCTGTCCTGTGTGGACTTTACAGTGGTGTGGTATGTGTCTTGTGTGATGAGTCAGTGGAAGTCTGACGTGAGAAATGAGAAACTTTGAATTGATAGACACTTGATGAATTATGTGATTTTAACGACTTTTGAGGAATTGTGAAATATGTGTTTACTTGATGGTCATGTGAAGAGAATGAAGAAGTTGATGGTTTTACGTGGGTATCTTGAATTTGTTTTATCTTGATTTTAAAGTTCATATCTAAACTCTCTTTCAAATATCTAGCTTACCTTGTGTTTTTGGTGTTGTGTTTGGCTTTTTCTTAAACCTGTGATGATTGTGTATAATTTACACGGGAGCAGATGATGTTGCAGGAAGTAGAGTTCCTCAGCGAGTGGTCGCCGGAAGGAGATCGCCTGTTCCTATTTCTGTTGGGCGATCACCCTTTTTCTGTTTTCTGATACGAGATCGTCGTTTTCTGATAGGAGATCGCCTTTTTGCTGTTAGGAGATCGCCTGTCTTTCTATTTTACTGTATTTTGTTTACATTTTTGGAAAATTGACCGATTATGTATTAAACTCCCTGTGAGGAGAAACTTCATTACATATATATAATTATGTTCACTTCAATATATTTGTTTACCTTTATTTTATTATATAAATATGAAAAGAATTTGGCGGGATGTTACAGTGTTCAAGGTTTTGAAGAATCCAAATCCTTTGAAGGATGATGAAGCTTTTGCTGTGTTTGCTGTTGCTGTGCTGGTTTAGTTAGAATCTGGGTAGTTTGAGTTGTGTAACTCAACCTTTGATTGAATCTAAAGCTCAAGCATCTCAACTTTCAAACAAAGTAAAGTGTTTTTTTTTTTAAACTGAGTTAAAATAACCGATTGTTTTATCGAAACAACCGATTGTTTAAGCTTAGGTGTTTTGAAAACTGTTTTGAAGTGTGAAAATTGGTTAAGTAACAAAACAACCGATTGATTCGAGGAAACAATCGATTGTTTGTTATGTTTTTATAACAGAAAACAGTTTTGACTTTGACCGAGCTTTAAATGCTTTTAATTCATACGCTCCAGTCATAAAATGCTTTGACCAATTTTTCTAAAGCAATTAAGAGTTTGTTAAGATTTGATTACAAACATCTTCTTTATATATATATAGAAAAACAGATTTGAGTTTGAAGAATCTAAGTGAATTGAGAAAGTTTTTCTAAGAGTTGGAGATTGCTTAGAGTTTTGGTTGATCAAAGTGCTGAGATAGGATTCTCTTGTACTGATTTCAGATTGCTTCTGTAACAAGTGTAATCCTTGTAATTCTGTGAACATTCGTTTGTGCTGTTGCTAAGAAGAGCTGTGTGTTCTTGAGGGGATCAAGATCAGCTTTCTTAGTGTGGTGTGCTGACCAAGGAAAGTGTGTTTCTTGAGGGTGTTCAAGGTCACTTTCTTGGTTGTGTGTAAGTAATCTAGTGTTGATTGCTTAGTGGATTTCCTCAGGGTTTCTGAGAAGACTGGATGTAGCTCTGGGTTGGAGTGAACCAGTATAAACATCTGTGTACAATCTCTCTATCCCTAACTCTTTAATTTCAGTTTGTTTGTTGTTTGCTGGTATAAACAACCGATTGTTTCGAAGAAACAACCGATTGTTTTCCTGGCAGTGCTGTTTTGCTTGCTGTTTTGGCAAACTGAATTGCTTAATCATTTGATTTCTGAAAGATATTCATTCTAGCATGGAAAAGTTTGCGAAAACCTCTTTAAACAATTCACCCCCCTCTAGTTTAAAGCCATAATTTCTAACAGAAGGTGAACTCACTCTGTCACTCTTGAACCACAACAACGTTCTCCCTCTCAGAAGTGAGTTTTTGAATCTAAACCAACTTGTCCACAAAAGCCGCTGCCACCACCCACTCTGCAGGGACGCTTGCGTGTACGCATCCCTGAACAGTACGACTACGCGTGCCTCTGCGCAGGCCAACACTCTGATGTCACTATTCTGAACCACCCTTTTTGTCTACGTGTCGCGCGTGCAGGACGTCTCATGCTGGGAGCCTAGGTCCCACCTTATCTGTGTGAAACTCGACATCGCGCGATAACCTTCCACCGATGACTGCTCCTGGCGAACGACCGATGTCTCTCCCTGGAAGACGACCGATGTGTCTCTCATACCGGTGATGACTGATATGCCTCATCCCGGTGATGACTGATTCCTCTTCCTGACGGACGACTGATTCCTCATCCTGGCAGACAACCGATGTCTCACCCTGGCAGACCACCGATGTCTCACCCTGGAGGACCACCGATGTCTCACCCTGGCAGACCACTAATGTGTCTCCCATCCTGGTTGATGACTGATGTTCCTCTCATCCTGTTGGCGATCTCTTATCGCCCTTGTGTGTGATGAGAACACATCGCCTTACTCTGGTCACCGATGTCACATCGTCACACCTTGCTGAAGGTTCATCCTCCCATTATGTTACGTCCATGGTATCACCTCCAGATGGCTTGGTGACGTCGGTAGCTTCACATTTCCAAGAGTAAATCAGCACTACTCCTCGTGCGCCCATGCATGCAACACTAAGGACGATTTCTTATGCTCAAGCATAGAGCTTCGCATGCCCAGTGTATCTAAGGCTTAACCCACACCTTGATACGCATGGCTTTTGGAACCCACTATGGTTAATCCAGCATCTTGACCACATACTACATGCACTCCCGTCGATCACGTACACCATAGGCGATTGGCGGTCATGTCTCCTCTAGGCGACAGGCGATTATGTGCCAGAGAAGTCGGAGATCGCCTCCGTCTTGAACAACGGCGATCTCGTAGACTTCTAAGCTACACTTTTCTTCCTTTACTCTTCTTGATCCACATGTCTTCCTCGAGCACACCCACGTGATTACCTCACGATAAGGTCATCGCACCTGACTACTTGGTTAACACAATGGTCAGCCGACCGACCTCTACCAGCTGACCCCAGACCTTGGGCGACATCCGAGGTTCGACTACTACGAAACTTCATTTACCAGCTCTTTGTATTTTAAATAATAACATCTTCTGAAATTATTTAAATATAACACTTTCATTCCAATTAAAGTTTCTAGGTCCTTACATCGTGCATGCAAGATGCTCATGCTGGGAGCCTGGGTCCTACCTTATCTATGTGAAACAAGATCCACCGATGCCTGGTCGCGCGATGACCATCCACCATCCACCGATGCCTCTCATATCGGCGATGACTGATGTGCCTCTCATCCCGGCGATGACTGATGTGCCTCTCATCCCGGCGATGACTGATGACACATCGCCACGCCTTGCTGAAGGTTCTTCATCCCACTATGTTACGTCAAGGGTATCACCTCCACATGGCTTGGTGACGTCGGTAGCTTCACATTTCCAAGAATAGATCAGCACTACTCCTCGTGCGCCCATGCATGCAACACTAAGGACGATTTCTTATGCTCAAGCATAGAGCTTCGCATGCACAATGTAACATCCCGCCAAAAACTATTCATATTTATATAATGAAAATAAAGGTAAACAAATAATGTTGAAGAGAACATAATTATATATATAAGTAATGAAGTTGCTCCTCACAGGGAGTTTAATACATAACCAGTCAAATGTTTTTCAAAACTTAACGAAATCAATCAAATACAACGAAAACGGCGGTCTCCATACATAAACCGGCGATCTCCTAACAGAAGACCCCAAAACAGGCGATCTGCTATCAGGACATAAATCCGGCGATCACCACCAAGAGATAGAAACAGGCGATCTCTTCCCCGGCGACCACTCACTAAGGAGCTCTACTTCCTGGAAGATCATCTGCTCCCGTGTAAAAATTACACGATCATCACAGTTTTAAGAGAAAAACAGCCATAGAGCAGAACACGCAGGGTAAGCTATATATTTTAAAGAGAGTTTAAATATGAACATAAAAATCAGGATAAAACAAATTCAAGATACCCACATAAAACTATAAAGTTTCTCATTCCCTTCACCTGATCGCCAAGAAATCACACACTTTACAATATTTGCACAGAGTCATTCTATTTCACAAACTGCATCAAGTGTCTATCAATTTCAAGGTCCCTCATTTCTCACGTCAGACTACCACTGACTCAGCACACAAGACACTTGACACTACTTCCGGAAGACTCGTGCATTGATTAGACTCAGAGATCTGCACCTGTCATACTAAACTGCTGTAATGTTTCCACAGCTATGCGCATCAACACATTCTCGATCTCAAGTTCATCATTCTCACAGTATGACAGGGTTAATCCATGGAACAGGCCGAGCTCGTTCTTTTTCACACGACTCACCCATTCATATGAACCTCCTTCGACTCTCACCAACTGAGTAACTTCCTCTATGTGATTCCATTATCTCAGCAGAGTCAGGATATCTCATTAGGAATCACCGATCAATGCACATCCTACACGATCTTACACGGTATTTTCTTTCCTGAAAATACTATGCCTTGATCCCACATTCACCACATTCAACACATCACATAACACTTAAAGGAATGATTTCAATCACAGCAAAACTCACTCCAAGGTTCTTATTTTCGAATATCTCATTTAAATCTCAAACAGTTTCAAAGCAACACCAAAAACAGGGAGTTTGCAAACAACGCCAAAACCGGCGATCTGGTTCAAAAACAAGGTATTTCGAAGTCTGTATATAAAACCGGCGACCACGTCGCCCAAACACATAGAACAGAGCATTCACGAAGATGAAAACGAAACCGGCGACCACGTCGCCCTCACTTCAGAAACAGCTAATCTATGGCTTGTATTGAAAATGAAGGCTAGCTTCCCTTACCTGGACTTGCGTAAAACACCAGGAGCTCCGAAACCCAACGAAGCTTAAAGAATGCCTTGGCTCTGTTTTTGCGTCTGGTTTGAAGGACTTGCAGAGAACCTCCCAGGTGCTCTAATGGTGGCCGTCGCTCGTCGTACTCTTGTGTGAAGGTGCCAGAATCGCAGCGCGAAGGAGAGAATGGAGGAGAAGGGAGGTAAACTCACTCTTTCGCTCTTGAACAACTGCAACGTTCCCCCCTCTCAGAAGTGGGTTTTTGCATCTTAAACCAACTTGTCCACAAAAGCAGCTGCCACCACCCACTCTGCAGAGAAGTCTGAGTGTATGTTTCTTTGAACTGTACGACCATGTTTGTCTCTTGCGCATGCCAACCACTTCCTGAACAGTACGACCGCGAGTGTCTCCTGCGCATGCCAACATTCTGATGTCACTATTCTGAACCACTCTTTTTGTCTACGTGGCGCGCGTGTAGGACGTTTCATGCTGGAAGTCTGGGTCCCACTTTATCTGTGTGCAACTCGACATCGCGCGATAATCTTCCACCGATGACTGCTCGCGCGATGACTATCTACCGATGACCTCTCGCGTGATGACTCTTCACCGATGACCTCCCGCGCGATGACTCTCCACCGATGACTCATCCTAGCTGACGACCGATGTCTCGCGCCCTGGCGATGCCCGCATGCCTCGCGCCCTGGCGATCCCGCATGCCTCACACCCCGGTGATGCCCGCATGCCTCGCGCCCTGGCGATGCCCGCATGCCTCGCGCCCTGGCGATGCCCGCATGCCTCTCACCCTGGCGATGCCCGCATGCCTCGCGCCCTGTGTAACATCCCGCCAAATTTCTTTGAAAATAAATATAAAACGAGAATAAAGGTGACAAATAGATTGAAGTGAGCAAAATCTTTATATAAAATAAATAAGTTTCTCCTCACAGGGAGTTTAATACAAACGATCACTTCCCCATTAAAAACGTAAACGAAATACAATACAAAAGACAGATAGGCGATCTCCTGGCAAAAAGGGCGATCTCCTATAAGAAGGGCGATCTCCTTTCATATAGGCGATCTCCTATAAGAAGGGCGATCTCCTTTCATAAAGGCGATCTCCTATTATAAAGCAGTAAGAGGGGCGATCACCCAACAGAAAAGAAAACAGGCGATCTCCTTCCAGCGACAATTTTCTAAAGAGCACTACTTCCTGCAACATCATCTGCTCCCGTGTAAATTATACACGATCATTACAGGTTTAAGAAAAGGCCACAACACAAACGAAAACACAGGGTAAGCTAGACATTGAAAAAGAGTTTAAATAAGGATACTTAAAATAAAATCAAGGTAAACAATTTCAAGATATTCACGTATAGTTATCAAGTTTCTCATACTCTTCACCTGATCACCCAGAAATCACACATTTCACAATATTCTCAAGAGTCATTCTACTTCACAACTGTACCAAGTGTCTATAAATTCAATGTTTCTCATTTCTCACGTCAGACTTCCACTGACTCATCACACAAGACACTTGACACTACTTCCGGAAGACTCATGCATTGATTAGACTCAGAGATCTGCACCTGTCATACTGCCCACTGTGAAATCACACACATTCACAGGGTCGCCGTGAAATCACACACATTCACAAGCGTAGAATGAATCTCAATATCATCACCCTCCAAGCATGACAGGGTTAATCCATAGAACAGGCGGAGCTCGTTCTTTTTCACACGAGACGCCCATCATATAGACCTCCTTCGACTCTCAACAACTGAGTAACTTCCTCTACGTGATTCCATTACCTCAGCAGAGTCAGGATATCCCCTTAGGAATCACCGATCAATGCACCTACTACACGATCTTACACGGTATTTCCTTTCCTGAAAATACTATGCCTCGATCCACATTCACAACATTCAACACATCATGCCACACTTAAATGAATGATTCCAATCACAGCAAAACTCACTCCAAGGTTCATGTTTTCGAATATCACATTTAAATCTCAACAGTTTCAAAACAACACCAAAAACAGGGGAGTTCGTAAAACAGCGCCAAAACCGGCGATCTGGTTCAAAAACAAGGTATTTCGAAGTCTGTATATAAAACCGGCGACCACGTCGCCCAAACACATAAGAACAGAGCATTCACGCAGATGCAAAAGAAAACCGGCGACCACGTCGCCCTCACTTCAGAAATAGCTAAACTATGGCTTGTATGGAAAAAGAGGTCTAGCTTCCCTTACCTGGACTTGCGCAAACACCTAGAGTTCCGAAACCCAACAAAGCTTGAAGAACGCCTTGGCTCTGTTTTTGCGTCTGGTCGAAGGACTTGCAGAGAACTGCCCAGGTGCTCTAATGGTGGCTGTCGCTCGTCGTACTCTCGTGTGAAGGTGCTAGAATCGCAGCGCGAAGGAGGCAACTGGAGGAGAAGGGAGGTAACTCACTCTTTCTCTCTTTGAAGGCTGCAACGTTTCTTTCTCTCAGTAGTGGGTTTTCTGCATCTTAAACCAACTTATCCACCAAAAGCAGCTGCCACCACCCACTCTGCAGAGAAGTCTGAGAACCACTGCCCTGAACAGTACGACCACTGTTGTCTCTGGTGCATGCCAACCACTGCTCTGAACAGTACTGCCACTGTTGTCGCTTGTGCACGCCAGCCACTGCTCTGAACAGTACGACCGCGAGTGTCTCCCGCGCATGCCAACATTCGGATGTCACTATTCTGAACCACCCTTTTTGTCTACGTGGCGTGCGTGCACTACGCTTCATGCTGGGAGTCTGGGTCTTACCTTCTCGGTGTGAAACTCGACGTCGCGCGATAACTTTCCACTGCTGACTCATCCTGGCGAACGACCGATGTCTCCTTCGCCCTGGAAGACGACCGATGTCTTCCTCTGGAAGATGACCGATGTCTTCCTCTGGAAGACGACCGATGTCTTCCTCTGGGAGACAACCGATGTCTTCCCTGGCGACGCCCTCATAACTCTCGCGCCTTGGCCACGTCCACATGCCTCGCGCCCTGGCAATGCCCGCGTGCCTCGCGCCCGCGCGATGCCCGCATGCCTCTCACGCCCGCGCGATGCCTGCATGCCTCTCACGCCCGCGCGATGCCTGCATGCCTCTCGCGCCCGCGCGATGCCTGCATGCCTCTCGCGCCCGCGCGATGCCTGCATGCCTCTCACGCCCGCGCGATGCCTGCATGCCTCTCGAGCCCGCGCGATGCCTGCATGCCTCTCACGCCCGCGCGATGCCTGCATGCCTCTCACGCCCGCGCGATGCCTGCATGCCTCTCACGCCCGCGCGATGTCCACCTGGCGCTCATGTGTAGCAGGCGACCGGCACCTCGTAGCCTTCTAAACTTAACTTTTTCCTCCCTTTCTATTCTAAATAAAAACATACTTAGAATTCATTTAAAATATAACTCTTTTATTCCAATTTAATTTTTCAGGTCCTTACACCCTGGCGATGCCCGCATGCCTTTCACCCTGGCCATGCCCGCATGCCTCGCGCCCTGGCGATGCCCGACGACACATCGCCACGCCTTCCTGAAGGTTCTTCATTCCACGATGTTACGTCCAAGGTATCATCTCCACATGACTCGGTGACGTCGGTAGCTTCACATTTCCAAGAGTAGATCAGCATCACTCCTCGTGCACCTATGCATGCAACACTAAGGGTGATCTCTTTTGCTCAAGCGTAGAGCTTCGCATGCACAGCGTATCTAAGGCTTAACCCACACCTTGATACGCGTGGTTGTTGGAACCCACTCTGGTTGATCCAGTATCTTGACCACATACTACGTGCATTCCCGCCGATCACGTACACTCTAGGCGATTGGCGCTCATGTCTCCTCTAGGCGACAGGCGATTATGTGCCAGAGGAGTCAGAGATCGCCTCCGTCTTCACTAACGGCAATCTCGTAGGAGACTTCTTAGCTACACATTTCCTCCTTTACTCTTCTTGATCTACATGTCAGCTGACCGACCTCTACTAGCTTACCTCAGATCATGGGCAACGTCCGATGTCTGCTACTACGAAACTTCATTTACCAACTCTTTGTATTTTAAATAATAACATTTTTCTGAAATTATTTAAATATAACACTTTTATTCCTATTAAAGTTTCTAGGTCCTTACAATCTCCCCAACAAGAAAAATTTTCGTCCTCGAAAATTGGATTACAAGGAAAAGAGGTAGGGATATGCTTCTCTCATGGTTTCTTCAAATTCCCATGGTGAATCACCCTATCTGCACGTCGTCCACTTCCAACACGTGACTAGGGTCTGCAAGATACTCCTTAGCTGTGATACGTGAAATACATTATGCAGGTTTGCTAAATGGGGAGGTGGGGCGATCTCATAAGCCACTGGACTGATCCCCCTTAGGATCTGATATGGCCCAACAAACTTAGGGGACAGCTTCTTTGATCTGATAGCCCATCCTACACCCTTGGCTGGTGTCCTCCCTCATAAAGACATGATCCCCCAGCAGCAAACCCCAAAGGTCTTCTCCTCTGCTCTGCCTAGGACATCTGCCGACTTTGAGAAACTTTCATTCTGCCCTGTATCAGTTTCACCCTCTCGGTTGTCTACTGAACCAACTCTTACTACTCCAATACTTCATCAAAGTCCATTTTACATCCCTGCATATGGAATATGCTGCCCCATTGAGCGCCAACTCTAGCATTCACACTCTACTTCCAACCTTGAAGACTTGGTCGAGCAAGTCCAGAACTAGGCCCTTAACGTAACCAGGACTAGCCCCTTTTGAGAAAGCGAGCAAGATCCCTTCATTGGAAGGAAAGGGGACAGCTGCCCACTACTCATGCCCCCCCCTAGCTAATTCAAACTAGGATCTGAAATATCCTTCTAGGAATCAACTCTTGCATTTTGATCAAAACCATCCATTGACTTCCCAATTGTTGATCTAATTCTCACGCTCCCTAAAGGGACACCTTTTGTTCACCACTACGCTACATAATTCTGTACCTTATAAAGACAAAGTTCCTATTGCTGTTACCTTCTAAATCATTATTATGACTCCTTTTGCCAACTCGGCTTCCTGCTCCCATTACGACCTTCTTTTTCAATGTATACGTTGGATGCATTGATTTTGGGTTCAGGTGCCTATCCAAAAAGGCATACGAGAACGAACGCACCATATATCTCAACCACAACCATGCAAGTAGTGGAGCTGATTGGAAAAAAATTTCCTCTGCATCCAGAATCTCTTGCTTAAAGACAACTCTATTCTTCTTCTCTCCCAGATACAACAGACTATTTCCACTCACAATCCCTTCCACACCCAACTTTCTGAAATTTACTACATCTCTAGAAAGACTCAACATCATCATAACACGGCTTACCCTCATTCTTATCCACAGCCATTTCCTCCTTCCCTTCTACATTCACAGGCCGATCTGCATCCTATTTTGCCAAATTCAGGAGGCTTACGGTTTCGGAAGCCTTTTATCCCAACCCACCATTTCCATAATCATCTTTCAAATCACGATCAACAAAACAGCATCCATTCTGCGTGAAGCTTAAGCTAGAACCATCTCATGCTGTTTCATCGACATGAACATCTTCTAAGCTTCAAAAGAAAAAAATTCATTCTTGGAATTTAACTCTGGTACTTCCCATGGATACACATGCTTAAGCTTTAAACCCCCAGCATCCTGCTTATTTACCCTCCATGACTTATACGTAGCTGAGACTAAACCTTGGTACAACCAATTCTAACTTACACTTGCTTCTTTAATTCCATCTACTCAGCTGGAGTCATTATGTAGGGAGCCATGGACACTGGTCCAGCTCCAGGTACCAAAACAATAGAGAATTCCATATCTCTCTTAGGAGGTAGTCCAGGCATTTCTTCTGGAACTACACCCACGTTTATCCTGCTCACGTCCTCTTCATTCTTCACTTCCAACCGAGCTAGGATCACGAAGCACCTCGCCCCTTTTTCCCAACTCCGACCACCCATGCTGAGCAGATATCACATCTGACTCTTGGAGGTCTGGAACCGCTAATTTTCTGCCTATTGCAATCTATGAGAACATGATTGGCAGAAAGCCAATCCATTCCTAGGGTAACATTCAGATCCTGAAGAGGTAGGCAGATCAAACTTACTTTGAACCTGCGTCCCTCTACCATCACTGGACATTCAGAGCAAACTATGGGGGTCGTAACCTGTCCTGATGCAGGTGTAGAGACCAACCGTTCAAACGGTAACTCCTTCACTAGAAGGCCCAACTCGGCTACACACAAGCTTGACACAAAAGAGTGTGTCGCTCTGGAATCAAACAAAATTCTAACGCCTCTACCAGCTATAGAGTAAACACTTTGTACTAAGTTACCTGACTGAGATGCCTCCGCTCTAGACATGGCAAACACTCTCCCTCCTGCCTGAGGTCTGCTGCCTTTGTTCCTCAACTGCTGGGAACTAACGGGTTGAGTCATCCTTTTTCTGTTAGGACAATCTCTAGAAATCTGCCCCATCTCTTGACATGTGAAACACCCTTTCTCTGAATTCCTCTTGGAGCACACCTTGACGTTATGTAACCCACCACAACGGAAACACCTTGATTTCCACGGTTGTTGCTGCTGAAACTGGAGCGGAACTGCTCCTGCTCGATGTGGTGGAGGTCTCGCATAAGGCTTGCTTTGTGGGTGCTGCACCTTGGCCTTCCCACTGGAGGGACACCCTGGGTGTGATCTGATTACCCTGGAACCACCCCTCTCCAGGGTCTCCACCCTCTTTGCCTTCTCCACTAAGGCATGGAACTCCCTGATCCACTGATCTGGTTGGTTCGGAGAAACGTTCCCACGGAACTGGGTTGGGTTGTGCCTCATGAACTCGGTCATCCCCATCTGCTCCCGAGGCTGATTGACAGGGGAAGCTGTTGCAGCCGATCCAGCAGTTTCCAAATGATGCATTACAGCCTGATGAATCTGGGCCATTACCGTATTCTGTTGTTGGATGGCAGTTGCCATCATCTCCATGGCCCTAGCGATCTGGCCCATCTCTGAAGAAGGTCGGGGAGGGGTAGGAGGTTTACGCGCCATCTTTCCTCGTTCTCAGATTTTGAAACTATAGGTTTTCTATATTCCCTACGACTATAAGAATGAGATCGATAAGAAATCAATTCATTCAGGAGGTAACATCTAGACCTTACAAAGGTCAACATCTCAAAGTCATTTAGAATTTGAGTTCATCAACAGAATCATGATACTTATAACCTCAAGCAAAACACCAGAACAGCTACTGGTATACAACCATCAATCCAAACAACCACTTTCAGGCAATTACAAGAGCACTCAATAAATCACACCAGAATTCAATGTAGGCTAAACATCAAACCTTTGGAATTAAGATTAAGAATCATCTCGATCCAGTTATGAGTGTGCACCCTCATTACTTTATCAAGATCCTCCCATTCTTAATACTAAGATTTTCAATTAGGGCATACATTCACTAAAGCACACACAAAATTTCAATACAAAAAAAAAAAACGTTTTGAAAACCTTTCACTATAGTTGTTATTTAAAACTCAAATAGATTTTATGAGCAGAAGAAACACAATGGATCCACAACCCTCAGGTCATCCTAAGGACGAACTGCTCTGATACCATTAATGTAACATCCCGCCAAAAACTATTCATATTTATATAATGAAAATAAAGGTAAACAAATAATGTTGAAGAGAACATAATTATATATATAAGTAATGAAGTTGCTCCTCACAGGGAGTTTAATACATAACCAGTCAAATGTTTTTCAAAACTTAACGAAATCAATCAAATACAACGAAAACGGCGGTCTCCATACATAAACCGACGATCTCCTAACAGAAGACCCCAAAACAGGCGATCTGCTATCAGGACATAAATCCGGCGATCACCACCAAGAGATAGAAACAAGCGATCTCTTCCCCGGCGACCACTCACTAAGGAGCTCTACTTCCTGGAAGATCATCTGCTCCCGTGTAAAAATTACACGATCATCACAGTTTTAAGAGAAAAACAGCCATAGAGCAGAACACGCAGGGTAAGCTATATATTTTAAAGAGAGTTTAAATATGAACATAAAAATCAGGATAAAACAAATTCAAGATACCCACATAAAACTATAAAGTTTCTCATTCCCTTCACCTGATCGCCAAGAAATCACACACTTTACAATATTTGCACAGAGTCATTCTATTTCACAAACTGCATCAAGTGTCTATCAATTTCAAGGTCCCTCATTTCTCACGTCAGACTACCACTGACTCAGCACACAAGACACTTGACACTACTTCCGGAAGACTCGTGCATTGATTAGACTCAGAGATCTGCACCTGTCATACTAAACTGCTGTAATGTTTCCACAGCTATGCGCATCAACACATTCTCGATCTCAAGTTCATCATTCTCACAGTATGACAGGGTTAATCCATGGAACAGGCCGAGCTCGTTCTTTTTTCACACGACTCACCCATTCATATGAACCTCCTTCGACTCTCACCAACTGAGTAACTTCCTCTATGTGATTCCATTATCTCAGCAGAGTCAGGATATCTCATTAGGAATCACCGATCAATGCACATCCTACACGATCTTACACGGTATTTTCTTTCCTGAAAATACTATGCCTTGATCCCACATTCACCACATTCAACACATCACATAACACTTAAAGGAATGATTTCAATCACAGCAAAACTCACTCCAAGGTTCTTATTTTCGAATATCTCATTTAAATCTCAAACAGTTTCAAAGCAACACCAAAAACAGGGAGTTTGCAAACAACGCCAAAACCGGCGATCTGGTTCAAAAACAAGGTATTTCGAAGTCTGTATATAAAACCGGCGACCACGTCGCCCAAACACATAGAACAAAGCATTCACGAAGATGAAAACGAAACCGGCGACCACGTCGCCCTCACTTCAGAAACAGCTAATCTATGGCTTGTATTGAAAATGAAGGCTAGCTTCCCTTACCTGGACTTGCGCAAAACACCAGGAGCTCCGAAACCCAACGAAGCTTAAAGAATGCCTTTGCTCTGTTTTTGCGTCTGGTTTGAAGGACTTGCAGAGAACCTCCCAGGTGCTCTAATGGTGGCCGTCGCTCGTCGTACTCTTGTGTGAAGGTGCCAGAATCGCAGCGCGAAGGAGAGAATGGAGGAGAAGGGAGGTAAACTCACTCTTTCGCTCTTGAACAACTGCAACGTTCCCCCCTCTCAGAAGTGGATTTTTGCATCTTAAAGCAGCTTGTCCACAAAAGCAGCTGCCACCACCCACTCTGCAGAGAAGTCTGAGTGTACGTTTCTCTGAACAGTACGACCGCGAGTGTCTCCTGCGCATGCCAACATTCTGATGTCACTATTCTGAACCACTCTTTTTGTCTACGTGGCGCGCGTGCAGGACGTTTCATGCTGGAAGTCTGGGTCCCACTTTATCTGTGTGCAACTCAACATCGCGCGATAATCTTCCACCGATGACCGCTCGCGTGATGACTATCTACCGATGACCTCTCGCGTGATGACTCTTCACCGATGACCTCCCGCGCGATGACTCTCCACCGATGACTCATCCTAGCGGACGATCGATGTCTCGCGCCCTGGCGATGCCCGCATGCCTCGCGCCCTGGCGATCCCGCATGCCTCGCGCCCCGGTGATGCCCGCATGCCTCGCGCCCTGGCGATGCCCGCATGCCTCGCGCCCTGGCGATGCCCGCATGCCTCTCACCCTGGCGATGCCCGCATGCCTCACGCCCTGGCGATGCCCGCATGCCTCTCACCCTGGCCATGCTCGCATGGCTCGCGCCCTGGCGATGCCCGACGACACATCGCCACGCCTTCCTGAAGGTTCTTCATTCCACGATGTTACGTCCAAGGTATCATCTCCACATCACTCGGTGACGTCGGTAGCTTCACATTTCCAAGAGTAGATCAGCATCACTCCTCGTGCGCCCATGCATGCAACACTAAGGGTGATCTCTTTTGCTCAAGCGTAGAGCTTCGCATGCACAGCATATCTAAGGCTTAACCCACACCTTGATACGCGTGGTTGTTGGAACCCACTCTGGTTGATCCAGTATCTTGACCACATACTACGTGCATTCCCGCCGATCACGTACACTCTAGGCGATTGGCGCTCATGTCTCCTCTAGGCCACAGGCGATTATGTGCCAGAGGAGTCGGAGATCGCCTCCGTCTTCACTAACGGCGATCTCGTAGGAGACTTCTTAGCTACACATTTCCTCCTTTACTCTTCTTGATCTACATGTCAGCCGACCGACCTCTACTAGCTTACCCCAGATCATGGGCGACGTCCGATGTCTGCTACTACGAAACTTCATTTACCAACTCTTTGTATTTTAAATAATAACATTTTTCTGAAATTATTTAAATATAACACTTTTATTCCTATTAAAGTTTCTAGGTCCTTACACACAACGTATCTAAGGCTTAACCCACACCTTGATACGCGTGGTTTTTGGAACCCACTATGGTTGATCCAGCATCTTGACCACATACTAAGTGCGCTTTCGGCGATCATGTACACCATAGGCGATTGGCGATCATGTGTACTCTAGGCGACAGGCGATTATGTACCAGAGAAGTCGGAGATCGCCTCCGTCTTCAACAACGGCGATCTCGTAGACTTCTAAGCTACACTTTCCTTCCTTTATATTTTAAATAAAAACATACTTAGAATTCACTTAAAATATATCACTTTCATTCCAATAAAATTTTCTAGGTCCTTACACCAATCACTAGAGCTATGGCAAAGAAGATTCAGGAGGACTAGGATACTACTACTGATGGCTGAGAAACCTTCCTATATATGTTCAAAAATGTCATAACTCTAGCGTAGAGTAGAATTTATTTTCTTATCAAAATTATAATAGGAATTTTATTTGTAATTTTCTTAGGTTGAAATTTGGCATCTAAAAACCAACCTAGATTAAATTAGGGTTTCTAAAACACTTAATTTAATCAAGGTCGGTCATGTGGCAGCCCAAGGAGAGCACACAATACACACCTACTCATGCCTTCCATGTGAGCTCACTTTAGGTGCCAAATTCAAACCATTTGCATTTAAATTTCCCACCTTTTTCTCTTGTTCAAATCCAACCCTCTAATGCTATATAAGGAGGTGCTTGGTTCATGTAATGAGAAGATTAATTGAAGAGTGAATTGCTGCCAAACTTGTGAGCCAATTTCACTCATTGTCTCCTACCTCTCTAGGATAGACCTTTTAGTCTTCATTCTCCACCTAGTCCAAGTGAGATGGCCTCACCACTCACTCTCCACACCTAGCATGCACCTCCAAGGAAACCGCAACTCTTAGGAGTTCCTTGATATGCAACAATCCATAGCTTCCGCCACAATTCAATCTCAATTTCAAGCATTCGGATGAAGGCACACACTCCATCAAGTGGTATCATGAGCTTTGGTTCGTCAAAGAGCTAAGTGCCTTCCTCTTTTCATTCTAATTTTTTGTGTTTTGTTCTTGAATCCGTGTTGTTCATCAAACTCCTTATTGTCTTGCTATTTTTAATTTGTGTTGCTGTTTTGAGATATTCAATCGGTGCAATGTGTTCAAATTGTTCTTGAGCTTCTAATTTCAATTTTGTGTAGGATTCTTTTGAGTATTGATGTTGCTGTTTTAATTTTGCTAGATTTGAGTCTTTCTTGCAATTTTAATCGGTTCAATTTGCTTAGATTTGAGTCCTTTTGATTTTATGAATGTATAGAAGTTTTGTCAAAGTCATGTATATCCAAAAAATTGTCATCACTTCTATGTAGTACCTATTGTTGATGTAAGGACCTGAAATTTATTGGAATGAAAGAGTATGTTTTAAGTAAATTCTAAGTATGTTTTATCTAAGTTAAAAAGGAAGGAAAGTGTAGTCTAGAAAAAAAACTATAAGAGTTCCTTGTTTATACATCATCGCCGGTCGCCTAGACTACACGTCATCGCCTGGGCGCGAGGCATGCAGGCGTCGCCAGGGCGCGATGCATGCGGGCATCATCAGGGGGGGGTGAGACATCGGTCGTTCGCCAGGAAGAGGTCATCAGTGGTTTGTCCTCGCGCGAGAGGTCATCAGCGGTTTGTCTTCGCGCGAGAGGTCATCAGTGGTTTGTCCTCGCGCGAGAGGTCATCAGCGGTTTGTCCTCGCGCGAGAGGTCATCAGTGGTTTGTCTTCGTGCGAGGTCATCGGTGGTTCGTCTTCGCGCTGGTAGCCATCGGCGAAAGGTCATCGCGCGGCGCTTAGTTACACACCGAGAACGTAGGACCTAGACTCCCAGCAAGAGACGTTCTGCACGCGCGCCACGTAGACGAAAAGGTGGTTCAGAATAGTGACCTCATAGCGTAGCCTGCGCAGAGGCATGCTTAGTAGTACTGTGCAGGGAAGCGTACACGCAAACTTCCCTGCAGAGTGGGTGGTGGCAGCTGCTTTTGGAGGGATAAGTTGGTTTAAGTTACTGAAATCCACTACTGAAGAGGAAGAAAACGTTGTTGTAGTCGAAGAGAGAAAGAGTGAGTTCCCTCCTCCGCGTTGCGATTTCAGCCTCTCCACACAAGAGTACGACGAGAAGCAACACCATTGGAGCACTTGGGTAGTCCTCTGCAAGTTCTTCAGACCAGACGCGAAAAACAGAGCCAAGGTATTCTGCAAGCTTCGTTGGATTTCGAAGCTCCTGGTGGTTGCGCAAGTCCAGGTAAGGGAAGCTAGACCTCTTTTTCCATACAAGCCACAGTGTAGCTATTTCTGAAGTGTGGGCGACGTGGTCGCCGTTTTCGCTTTCGTCTTCGTGAAATGCTCTGTGTTGTGTGCTTGGGCGACGTGGTCGCCTGTTTTAATATACAGCCTTCGAAATACCATATTTTGAACTAGATCGCCGGTTTTGGCGCTGTTTTGCGAACTCCTTGTGTTTGATGTTGTTTTGAGAACTGCTTGAGATTTACATGAGATATTCGAAAATATGAATCCTTTGAAATGGCTATTGCTGTGATTGAAATCATTCTTTTAAGTGTGGCATGATGTCTTTGAATGTTGTGAATGTGGGATCGAGGCATAGTATTTTCAGGAAAGAAAATACCGTGTAAGATCTTGTGGTAGGTGCATTGATCGTGATTCCTAAGGGGATATCCTGACTCTGCTGAGGTAATGGAATCACGTAGAGGAAGTTACTCAGTTGTTGAGAGTCGAAGGAGGTCTATATGATGGGCGTCTCGTGTGAAAAAGAACGAGCTCCGTCTGTCCTATGGATTAACCCTGTCATACCAGGAGAACTATGGTAACATTGAGATGATATATGCGCATGCTGTGTGGATTCACAGCGACCCTGTGTGGATTTCACAGTGGTGTGGTATGACAGGTGCAGATCTCTGAGTCTAATCAACGCACGAGTCAATCCGGAAGTAGTGTCAAGTGTCTTGTGTGGTGAGTCAGTGGAAAGTCTGACATGTGAAATGAGAAACTTGAATATTGATAGACACTTGATGCTGTATTGTGAAATGGAATGACTATGGGTGAATGTTGTGAAGTTTGTGATTTTGGGCGATCAGCTGAATGCTATGAGCAGCTCTACGTTTTACATGGATATTTTGGAACTTGGTTTACTTGGATTTTCATGTTCTTGATTTAAACTTCTTTTAAATTATCTAGCTTACCCTTTTATCTGTTATTGTGGTTGTTTTCTCAAAACTGTGATGATCGTGTAATTGTTACACGGGAGCAGATGATCTTCCAGGAAGAAGAGCTCTTTAGTGAGTGGTCGCCGGGGAAAGAGATCGCCTATTTCCACCTCTCAGTGGTGATCGCCGGTTTTCGTGTCCTGATAGAAGATCGCCCGTTTTGAGGTCTTCTGTTTGGGATCGCCGTTTTATGTTGGAGATCGCCGTTTTTTTGAGACCGCCTGTCTTACTGTATTTCATTTATTTTCGTTAAACCTTGAAAACATTTGATTTGGTTATGTATTAAACTCCCTAAGAGGAGTAACTTCATTTCTGATATATATACATATTATCTTGTACTCTTCAATATTATTTGGTTACACTTAATTTCATTATACATGTATGTATGTATTATTTTGGCGGGATGTTACATTAATGGTATCAGAGCAGTTCGCCTTAGGATGACCTGAGGGCTGTGGATCCATTGTGTTTCTTCTGCTCATAAAATTTATTTGAGTTTTAAATAACCACTATAGTGGAAGGTTTTCAAACGTTTTAGTTTTGAACTCTTGCGTGTGCTTGGGTGAACGTGTGCCTAACTGAAAATCTTAGTATTAAGAATAAGAAGGTCTTGATAAAGTGGTGAGGGTGCACACTCATAACTGGATCAAGATAATTCTTAATCTTAATTCCAAAGGTTTGATGTTTAGCCTACATTGAATTCTGGTGTGATTTTTGAGTGTTCTTGAATTTGACTGAGGTGGTAGTTTGGACTGATGTTTGCACACCAGTAACTGTTCTGGTGTTTTGTGTGAAGTTATAAGTGTTATGATTCTGTTGATGAACTCAAATTCTAGATGACTTTGAGATGCTGACCTTTGTAAGGTCTAGCTGTTACCCCTTGAATGAATTGATTCTTATCGATTTCATTCTTATAGTTGTAGGGAATATAGAAGTCAATAGATTCAGAAGATGGCACGTAGACCTGCTACCCCACCCCAACCTTCCTCAGAGATGAGTCAGATCGCCAAGGCCATCGAGATGATGGCGACTGCCATTCAGCAGCAGAATGCGGCGATGGCTCAGAACCATCAAGCCACAATACAACACTGGGAAACTGCCCGATCTGCTGAGACAAACTCCCACGTCGGTCAGCCCCAAGAACAGATGGGACTGGCCGAGTTCATGAGGCACAACCCACCTAAGTTCAGTGGGAATGCTACCCCTGACCAGGCCGATCAGTGGGTCAGGGAGGTGGAGAAAATCTTTAGGGCGACCTCCTGCCCTGAAGAGAAGAAGCTGTTGTTTGCCACGTATCTGCTATCAGGAGAAGCTGAGTTCTGGTGGATGGGAGCTCAGCAGATGATGGAGGCCCGAGAGGATGTTCTGGATTGGGAGAGCTTCAGGGTGAAGTTCTTGGAGAAATACTTCCCAGACAGCGCCAAGTTTGCAAGGGAAGCTGAGTTCTTAAAGTTGGAGCAGGGGGACATGTCAGTAAACGCCTATGCTGCCCGTTTTGAGTACCTCGCCCGGTTCTATACCCAGGCGACCTCCGAGGCCTGGAGGTGTAGGAAGTTCGAGGAAGGGCTGAAGCATGGGCTGAAGAAGACCATAGCCCCGATGTGCATCAGGGAGTTCCACGCCTTAGTGGAGAAGGCGAAGATGGTGGAGACCCTGGAAAAGGGTGAGTCTCGGGTGATCAGGTCACACCCAGGAGGTCCTTCCAGTGGGAGAGCTAAGGCACAGCACCCACAAAGCAAACCCTATGCGAGACCTCCATCACATCGGGCAGGAGCAGCACCTCCCCAGTTCCAACAGCAACAACCTCGGAAACCTAAGTGTCTTCACTGTGGTGGACCACACGCCTCCAATGCTTGTTTCAAGAAGACTTCAGAGAGGAAATGTTTCGTCTGCCAAAGGACAGGGCACGTTGCTAGAGAGTGCCCTAGCAGGAATGGGGCGACCCAACCCAGTGGCTCCCAACAGTTGAGAAACGAGGGCGGCAGACCTCAGGCAACAGGGAGGGTGTTCGCCATGTCTGGAGCAGAGGCAGCTCAGTCAGGTAACCTCATCCAAGGTGTTTGTTTTATTGCAGGTAGAGGTGTAAGGGCCTTGTTTGATTCTGGAGCGACACACTCCTTTGTGTCAAGCCTGTGTGTAGCCGAGTTGGGCCTCCTAGTGAAGGAGTTACCTTTCGAGCTGTTGGTCTCTACACCTGCGTCAGGACAGGTGTCGACCTCTACAGTGTGCCCTGAATGTCCAGTGATTGTAGAAGGACGCAGATTCAAGGTGAACTTGATCTGCCTACCTCTTCAGGACCTGGATGTCATCCTGGGAATGGATTGGTTAGCTGCCAATCACGTTCTCATAGACTGTGGTAGGCAGAAGGTAGCGTTTCCAGACCCCCAAGAACCGGATGTGTTGTCAGTTCAACAAGGGCGATCAGAGCTGGAAGGAGAGGCGAGGTGCTTCGTAGTGCTCGCCCGGTTGGAAGTCGGGAATAAAGGGGACGTAAACAGGATACAAGTGGTGAAAGATTTCACAGATGTATTCCCAGAAGAGGTGCCTGGGTTACCCCCTAAGAGAGAAGTGGAATTCTCTATTGACTTGGTACCTGGAGCTGGACCAGTGTCAATGGCACCTTACAGGATGGCACCAGCCGAGTTAGTGGAGTTAAAGAAGCAAGTGGAAGAGTTGCTGGAGAAGCAGTTCATCAGACCCAGCGTATCTCCATGGGGAGCTCCAGTGCTCCTAGTCAAGAAGAAGGATGGAGGGTCTCGGCTGTGTATAGACTACAGGCAATTGAACAAATTGACCATCAAGAACAAGTACCCCCCTACCTCGGATTGATGATTTGATGGACCAAATTCATGGGGCCTCGGTGTTCTCCAAGATTGACCTGAGATCGGGGTATCACCAAATCTTGGTAAAAGCTGAAGATGTTCAGAAGACAACTTTTAGGTCTCGATATGGGCACTACGAGTATGTAGTGATGCCATTTGGAGTCACCAATGCTCCAGCTCTATTCATGGACTACATGAATAGGATCTTTCGCCCTTTCTTGGATAAGTTTGTGGTGGTCTTCATAGATGACATCCTCATTTATTCAAGGACCGAGGAAGAGCATGAGGAACACCTGAGGACAGTATTGGAAATACTGAGGGAGAAGCAGCTCTATGCCAAGTTCTCTAAGTGTGAGTTCTGGCTAAGGGAAGTCAACTTCTTAGGACACGTGATAACTGCCCAGGGGATCTCGGTAGATCCAGCCAAGGTAGAGGCAGTGCTGCAATGGGAACGTCCTAAGACAGTGACTGAGATAAGGAGCTTTGTGGGGTTGGCGGGCTACTATCGGAGGTTTATTGAGGATTTTTTCCAAAGTAGTGGCTCCTTTAACACAACTGACCCGCAAGGACCAACCCTTTGCTTGGACCCGACCGATGTGAGCAGAGCTTCAGGGAACTAAAGGAGAGGTTGACCAGTGCTCCAGTGCTGGTGATTCCAGAAGTAGGAAGACCTTTTGATGTCTTCTGTGATGCCTCACATCAAGGCTTGGGATGCGTCTTGATGCAAGAGAAGAGAGTGGTTGCATATGCTTCAAGGCAACTCAAGGTGCATGAGAGAAACTACCCTACTCATGATTTGGAGTTGGCAGCGGTAGTGGTTTGCCTTGAAGATCTGGAGGCATTATCTTTATGGAGCTCGTTCCAGGTATTCAGTGACCACAAGAGCTTGAAGTACCTGTTCGATCAGAAGGAACTAAACATGAGACAAAGAAGGTGGATGGAATTCCTAAAGGACTACGACTTTCAACTCATGTATCACCCAGGGAAGCCCAATGTAGTGGCAGATGCCTTGAGTAGGAAGTCTATACAAGTCGCCACCATGATGATGGAAGAGCAGAAACTGATCGAGCAGTTCAGAGACTTAAACCTTGGAGTGGAATTTCACGTGAATCACATTAGTTGTAGTAAGCTGACTATAACTAATGACTTCCTTGGGATGTTGAAGGATAAACAATTGGAGGACCCTAGCCTGAAGCGCACTGTGGAGTCACTAGGGACAGATCAGGCGAGAGGCTTTGAGATGGGCGATGATGGGATCTTGAGGTTTGATGGCAGAATTTACATACCTGCAAATGATGAGTTGAAGAAGATGATCCTAGAGGAAGGTCATAAGAGCCGCCTCAACCTTCACCCAGGCATGAACAAGATGTACCATGACTTGAAGGAGTCATTTTGGTGGTCAGGCATGAAGAGGGACGTCGCCCAGTACGTGGCAACCTGCTTAACGTGTCAAAAGGCGAAGGTAGAGCATCAAAGACCTGGCGGGCTGTTGCAGCAACTGGATATCCCCGAGTGGAAGTGGGACAGCATTGCCATGGATTTTGTCACCCATTTACCCAGATCGGTAAAGGGTCATGATGCAATCTGGGTCATCATTGATAGGCTGACGAAGAGTGCCCACTTCCTCCCAATAAATATGAAGATGCCCATGGCCAAGTTGGCACAGCTGTACATCAAGGAGATTGTGAGGTTGCATGGAGTGCCTTCCAGCATCATTTCAGATAGAGATCCCAGGTTCACTTCACGGTTTTGGCAGACCTTGCAAGAGTGTTTGGGAACCAAGTTGAGGATGAGCTCTGCATATCATCCCCAAACAGATGGTCAGTCAGAGAGGACGATCCAATCTTTGGAAGATCTGCTGAGGGCATGCGTTTTGGATCAATTGGGAGGTTGGGAGGAGGTGTTGCCACTAGTGGAGTTTACCTATAACAATAGCTACCACGCCAGCATTGGGATGGCACCATATGAAGCCCTGTATGGGAGGAAATGCAGAACTCCCTTATGTTGGTACCAGGAGGGCGAGGCAGTCTTGGTTGGGCCAGAGTTGATTCAGCAGACGACCGAGAAGGTGAAGCAGATCCAAAGCAGAATGAAAGCCTCTCAGAGTAGGCAGAAGTCCTATGCAGATCAGAGGAGAAAGCCTTTGGAGTTTGCTGCTGGAGATCACGTGTTCATGAAAGTGACACCAACCAAGGGTGTAGGGCGGGCGATCAGGTCAAAGAAGTTGTCCCCGAAGTTCGTGGGACCATATCAGATCTTAAGAAGGATTGGCCCAGTGGCGTATGAGATCGCCCTACCTCCCCATCTGGCGAATCTGCACAATGTGTTTCACGTGTCACAGCTGAGGAAGTACATGGCAGACCCTAGTCATGTGCTGGATGTAGACGACGTGCAGATTAGGGATGACTTGTCCTTTGAAGCCAAACCAGTCAGGATTGACGATCGGCAATTAAACAGCTCAGGGGCAAGACCATCGACATGGTGAAAGTGGTGTGGGATGAGAAATCGGGGGATTCTACTTGGGAGTTAGAAGAACCCATGAGGGAGGCTTATCCATACCTCTTTTCCTTGTAATCCAATTTTCGAGGACGAAAATTTTTGTTGTTGGGGAGAATGTAAGGACCTGAAATTTATTGGAATGAAAGAGTATGTTTTAAGTAAATTCTAAGTATGTTTTATCTAAGTTAAAAAGGAAGGAAAGTGTAGTCTAGAAAAAAAACTATAAGAGTTCCTTGTTTATACATCATCGCCGGTCGCCTAGACTACACGTCATCGCCTGGGCGCGAGGCATGCAGGCGTCGCCAGGGCGCGATGCATGCGGGCATCATCAGGGGGGGGGTGAGACATCGGTCGTTCGCCAGGAAGAGGTCATCAGTGGTTTGTCCTCGCGCGAGAGGTCATCAGCGGTTTGTCTTCGCGCGAGAGGTCATCAGTGGTTTGTCCTCGCGCGAGAGGTCATCAGCGGTTGTCATCGCGAGAGGTCATCGGTGGTTTGTCTTCGTGCGAGGTCATCGGTGGTTCGTCTTCGCGCTGGTAGCCATCGGCGAAAGGTCATCGCGCGGCGCTTAGTTACACACCGAGAACGTAGGACCTAGACTCCCAGCAAGAGACGTTCTGCACGCGCGCCACGTAGACGAAAAGGTGGTTCAGAATAGTGACCTCATAGCGTAGCCTGCGCAGAGGCATGCTTAGTAGTACTGTGCAGGGAAGCGTACACGCAAACTTCCCTGCAGAGTGGGTGGTGGCAGCTGCTTTTGAAGGGATAAGTTGGTTTAAGTTACTGAAATCCACTACTGAAGAGGAAGAAAACGTTGTTTGTAGTCGAAGAGAGAAAGAGTGAGTTCCCTCCTCCGCGTTGCGATTTCAGCCTCTCCACACAAGAGTACGACGAGAAGCAACACCATTGGAGCACTTGGGTAGTCCTCTGCAAGTTCTTCAGACCAGACGCGAAAAACAGAGCCAAGGTATTCTGCAAGCTTCGTTGGATTTCGAAGCTCCTGGTGGTTGCGCAAGTCCAGGTAAGGGAAGCTAGACCTCTTTTCCATACAAGCCATAGTGTAGCTATTTCTGAAGTGTGGGCGACGTGGTCGCCGTTTTCGCTTTCGTCTTCGTGAAATGCTCTGTGTTGTGTGCTTGGGCGACGTGGTCGCCTTTTTTTAATATACAGCCTTCGAATACCATATTTTGAACTAGATCGCCGGTTTTGGCGCTGTTTTGCGAACTCCTTGTGTTTGATGTTGTTTTGAGAACTGCTTGAGATTTACATGAGATATTCGAAAATATGAATCCTTTGAAATGGCTATTGCTGTGATTGAAATCATTCTTTTAAGTGTGGCATGATGTCTTTGAATGCGTGAATGTGGGATCGAGGCATAGTATTTTCAGGAAAGAAAATACCGTGTAAGATCTTGTGGTAGGTGCATTGATCGGTGATTCCTAAGGGGATATCCTGACTCTGCTGAGGTAATGGAATCACGTAGAGGAAGTTACTCAGTTTTGAGAGTCGAAGGAGGTCTATATGATGGGCGTCTCGTGTGAAAAAGAACGAGCTCCGTCTGTCCTATGGATTAACCCTGTCATACCAGGAGAACTATGGTAACATTGAGATGATATATGCGCATGCTGTGTGGATTTCACAGTGGTGTGGTATGACAGTGCAGATCTCTGAGTCTAATCAACGCACGAGTCAATCCGGAAGTAGTGTCAAGTGTCTTGTGTGGTGAGTCAGTGGAAAGTCTGACATGTGAAATGAGAAACTTGAATATTGATAGACACTTGATGCTGTATTGTGAAATGGAATGACTATGGGTGAATGTTGTGAAGTTTGTGATTTTTGGGCGATCAGCTGAATGCTATGAGCAGCTCTACGTTTTACATGGATATTGGAACTTGGTTTACTTGGATTTTCATGTTCTTGATTTAAACTTCTTTTAAATTATCTAGCTTACCCTTTTATCTGTTATTGTGGTTGTTTTCTCAAACTGTGATGATCGTGTAATTGTTACACGGGAGCAGATGATCTTCCAGGAAGAAGAGCTCTTTAGTGAGTGTCGCCGGGGAAAGATATCGCCTATTTCCACCTCTCGGTGGTGATCGCCGGTTTTCGTGTCTTGATAGAAGATCGCCCGTTTTGAGGTCTTCTGTTTGGGATCGCCGTTTTATGTTGGAGATCGCCGTTTTTTTGAGACCGCCTGTCTTACTGTATTTCATTTATTTTCGTTAAACCTTGAAAACATTTGATTTGGTTATGTATTAAACTCCCTAAGAGGAGTAACTTCATTTCTGATATATATACATATTATCTTGTACTCTTCAATATTATTTGGTTACACTTAATTTCATTATACATGTATGTATGTATTATTTTTGGCGGGATGTTACAGTTGATGCTTTGGTTTCTTGATTTTATTTTTGAATACAGTTTATAATCTGTTTGGTTAAGGTTGGTGCCTTTTAATTTTTAGACTTGAGTTCACACTTGTGTGATAGATCCATACAAGTTCATATACCTCAATTCCATTGTGTCCTTGAAGTTTCTTAATATTGTTTTAGTTCCAAATTAGGCTTCCTCTATTTTTGTTGAATTTGTGCTAGCTGAAAACATTTATCAAATTATTTCATTGATGAAAAATTGTGAAATTCTGTATCTGAACAGATTGAAGTATTAGAAAAAAGTGAAAAAAAAAGGTGAAGCAAAATTCAAAATAGAAAAAAAAAAAATGATAACAAAAAAATCAGTGTTCAAAACTGGCACGAAAAAAGAAAAGGTGATCTGGCATCAGATTTGAAAATTTTATTGCAATTAATTGGTGCTTGTTTTTATTGAGATTCTAGTGCCAAAAGTGAATAATATCTTGAAGTATCTGTGGTTTAAATTTCAAATTCAAATTTAAAAGATACAGTTCGGCATAAATTTGTTAAGTCACACTTTTTAACACCTCAATTTTCTGTAGTGCTGTTTTAGTTTTGTTAATCCAATTCTAGTACCTTTCCCTAGGTTCAATTTGTGTGCTATCTTTGTACCTTATTTTGCTTGATTGTCATATTCCTTCAATATTCTTTCAAGTTTTGTCACACATCAATTCCCTTTGCTGTTGTCCAAATTTAAATTGAGCTTTTATTGCTTTGAATTTTGTTGACGTCTTATTGGGTGGAAGTTTTCAAAAGGTGCTTGGTAAGTTTGGAGCTAACCTTTATGGTGAGAACCTTATCACTCAGTAGTTTCTGATTTGACTACTTCAAGTGACTATCCTAAAGAGGTATAGCAAGAGTGCAACAACAAGGTTATACACAAATATACACAAAGAGGGGGAATGCGAATAGAAAGAGTGCCAAATGTAAGGACCTATAAATTAAATTGGAATAAAGGGTATATTTTAAATGAATTCTAAGTATGTTTTTCTTTAAAATAAAAAGGAAAGAAAGTGTAGCTTAGAAGACTATAAGATTTCCTTGTTAGTACAAAATCGCCGGTCGCCTAGACTACACGTGATCGCCAGGGCGCGAGGCATGCGGGCATCGCCAGGGCGCGAGGCATGCGGGCATCACCAGGGCGAGAGGTTATCGGTGGATAGTCTTCGCGCGAGAGGTCATCGGTGGATAGTCTTCGCGCGAGAGGTCATCGGTGGATAGCCTTCGCGCGAGAGGTCATCGGTGGATAGTCTTCGCGCGAGAGGTCATCGGTGGATAGTCTTCGCGAGAGAGGTCATCGGTGGACAGCCTTCGCGCGAGAGGTCATCGGTGGATAGTCTTCACGCGAGAGGTCATCGGTGGATAGTCTTCGCGCCAGTGGTCATCGGTGAAAGGTTATCGCGCGATGTCGAGTTGCACACGGAGAAGGTGGGACCCAGACTCCCAGCATGAACGTCCTGCACGCGCGCCACGTAGACAAAATGGGTGGTTCAGAATAGTGACCTCAGAGTGTTAGCCTGTGCAAGGCACGCTTAGTCGTACTGTTCAGTGCAGCGTACACGCAAACTTCCCTGCAGAGTGGGTGGTGGCAGCGGCTTTTGTGGACAAGTTATTTTAAGATGCAAAAACCCACTTTTGAGAGAAGGGAACGTTGCAGTGGTTCAAGAGCGAAAGAGTGTGTTTGCCTCCCTTCTTCTCCTTTTCTCTCCTTCGCACTGCTATTCAGGCACCTTCACCCCAAAGTACGACGAGCGACGGCTACCATTAGAGCACCTGGGAAGTTCTCTGCAAGTCCTACAAACCAGACGCAAAAACAGAGTGAAAGCATCTTTTAAGCTTCATTGGGTATTGGAGTTCTTGGTGTTTTGCGCAAGTCCAGGTAAGGGAAGCTAGCCTTCATTTCAATACAAGCCATAGATTTGCTGTTTCTGAAGTGAGGGCGATGTGGTCGCCGGTTTCATGTTTCTTTTCGCAATGCTCTGTTCTATGTGGTTGGGCGACGTGGTCGCCGGTTTTAACCCCTTTTTTCATGATGTTCTGTTCTTATGTGTTTGGCGACGTGGTCGCCGGTTTTAAATACAGATTTCGAAATCCCCTGTTTTGGACGAGATCGCCGATTTTGGCGTTGTTTTTCGAACTCCCCTGTTTTTGGTGTTGGTTGAAACTATTTGAGATTTAAATGTGATATTCGAAAATCTGAACCTTGGCATGAGTTTTGCTGTGACTGGAATCGTTCATTAATGTTTGTATGACGTGTGAATGTTGTGAAATGTGGGATCAAGGCATAGTATTTTCAGGAAAGGAAATACCGTGTAAGATCGTGTGTAGGTGTATTGACTAGGGGCTTGTCTAGAAGGAGATATCCTGACTCTGCTGATATAATGGAATCAGTAGATGAAGTTATTCAGTTGGGAGAGTCGGAGGAGGTTCATATGAATGGGCGAGTAGTGTGAAAAAGAACGAGCTCAGCCTGTTATATGAATTAACCCTGTCATACCGGGAGAGTTAATGACATTGAGATTATATATGCGCATGGCTGTGTGGATTTCACAGTGACCCTGTGTGGATTTCACAGTGGTATGGTATGACAGGTGCAGATCTCTGAGCCTGAGTCAACGCACGAGTCAATCCGAAAGTAGTGTCATGTGTCTATGCGTTGTGAGTCAGTGGAAAGTCTGACGTGTGAATCTTGAATACTGAAAGTAACAAATGGACACTTGACGAGTATGTGGAATATGGCAATGTTGATGTTGTAATTGATATGGATCATGAATGGTGTGAAGTTTTATGTTTACTATTGATTTAAAAGCTTTTAACACATCCAGCTTACCCCTTTCTTTGTATTGCTCTGTGGCTGTTTTCTCTTAAACTGTGATGATCGTGTATTTTGCACGGGAGCAGACGAGGTTGCAGGTGGTAGAGCTCCTCAGTGAGTGGTCGCCGGGAGGAGATCACCCATATATATTTCTGTTAGGCGATCACCCTTTTTATGTTGTCTGATGGGAGATCGCCCTTTTCTGATAGGAGATCGCCCTTTTCTGATGGGAGATCGCCTATCCTGTTGGGGAATCGCCTGTTTTTATGTATTTTGTTGTATTTAGTTTACGTTTTTTTTGGAACCGGCAGATTATGTATTAACTCCCTACGAGGAGAAAACTTCATTACATATATATATAATTATGTTCACTTCAACATTATTATTTTATCTCTACTTCATTTTATAATTATGCAATGAAATTGGCGGGATGTTACATTAATGGTATCAGAGCAGTTCGTCCTTAGGATGACCTGAGGGCTGTGGATCCATTGTGTTTCTTCTGCTCATGAAATTTATTTGAGTTTAAAATAACAACTATAGTGAAGAGTTTTCAAACGCTTTTGTATTGAAATTTTGTGTGTGCTTTAGTGAGTATATGCTCTAACTGAAATCTTGGTATTAAGAATGAGAGGATCTTGATAAAGTAGTGAGGGTGCACACTCATAACTGGATCGAGATGATTCTCAAGCTTAATTCCAAAGGTTTGATGTTTAGCATACATTGAATTCTGGTGTGATTATTTCATTTTATTGAGTGTTTTCGTATTGATTGAAAGTGGTTGTTTGGATTGATGGTTGTATACCAGTAGCTGTTCTGGTGTTTTGCTTAAGTTTATAAGCATTATGATTCTGTTGATGAGCTCAAATTCTTGATGACTTTGAGATGCTGACCTTTGTAAGGTCAAGATGTTATCTCCTGAATGAATTGATTTCTTATCGATCTCATTCTTGTAGTTGTAGGGAATATAGAAACCTGTAGTTTCAAATCTGAAACAAAGAGAGATGGCACGTAGACCTTCTACCCCTCCCCAACCTTCTTCGGAGATGAGCCAGATTGCCAAGGCTATCGAGATGATGGCAACTGCCATCCAACAACAGAATGCAGCGATGGCTCAGAACCATCAAGCTACAATGCACCACTGGGAAACTGCTCGGTCGGCTGAAACAAATTCCCACGCCAGTCAGTCCTCAAGAACGGATGGGACTGACTGAGTTCATGAGGCACAACCCACCCAAGTTTAGTGGGAATGCTACCCCTGATCAGGCAGATCAATGGGTCAGAGAGTTGGAGAAAATCTTTAGGGCGACCTCCTGCCCTGAAGAGAAGAAGTTGGTGTTCGCCACCTATTTGCTGTCTGGAGAAGCTGAGTTCTGGTGGATGGGAGCTCAGCAGATGATGGAGGCCCGAGAGGATGTGTTGGACTGGGAGAGCTTCAGGGTGAAGTTCCTGGAGAAATACTTCCCAGACAGCGCAAGGTTTGCGAGGGAAGCTGAGTTCCTAAAGTTGGAGCAGGGGGATATGTCTGTGAACGCCTATGCTGCTCGGTTTGAGTATCTCGCCCGATTCTACACCCAGGCGACCTCTGAGGCTTGGAGGTGTAGGAAGTTTGATGAGGGACTGAAGCATGGGCTGAAGAGGACCATAGCCCCGATGTGCATCAGGGAATTTCACGCCTTGGTAGAGAAGGCGAAGATGGTGGAGACCCTGGAAAAGGGTGATTCTCGGGTGATCAGGTCACACCCAGGGAGTTATTCCAGTGGGAAGGCTAAGGTGCAGCACCCACAAAGCAAGCCTTATACGAGACCTCCACCACGTCGGGCGGAAGCAACGTCATCCCAGTTTCAGCAGCAACAACCTTGGAAACTCAAGTGTTTCCATTGTGGTGGACCACACGCGTCCAATGCGTGCCCCAAGAAGGCTTCTGAGAGAAGGTGTTTTGTCTGCCAAAGGACGGGGCACGTTGCTAGAGATTGCCCAAACAGGAATGGTGCGACTCAACCCAGCGGTTCTCAGCAGTTGAGGAACGAAGGCAGCAGACCTCAGGCAACAGGGAGAGTGTTTGCCATGTCAGGAGCAGAGGCGTCTCAGTCAGGTAACCTCGTGCAAGGTGTTTGTTTTATAGCTGGTAGAGGTGTAAAAGCCTTGTTTGATTCTGGAGCGACACACTCCTTTGTGTCAAGCCTGTGTGTAGCCGAGTTTGGGCCTTCTAGTGAAGGAGTTACCTTTTGAACTGTTGGTTTCTACACCTGCGTCAGGACAGGTGTTGACCTCTACAGTTTGCACCCGAATGTCCAGTGATAGTAGAGGGGACGCAGATTCAAAGTGAACTTGATTTTCCTACCTCTTCAAGACCTGGATGTTATTCTGGGAATGGATTGGCTAGCTGCCAATCACGTTCTCATAGACTGCGGTAATCAGAAGATAGCGTTTCCAGATCTTCAAGAGCCAGAGGTGATATCAGCTCAGCGAGGGCGGTCGGTGGTTGGAAGAAAGGGCGAGGTGCTTCATGGTCCTAGCCCGGTTGGAAGTGAAGAATGAAGGGGACGTAAGCAGGATACATGTGGTGAAAGATTTCACAGATGTATTTCTAGAAGAAGTACCTGGGTTACCCCCTAAGAGAGAAGTGGAATTCTCCATTGATTTGGTACCTGGAGCTGGACCAGTGTCAATGGCACCTTATAGGATGGCACCAGCCGAGTTGGTGGAATTAAAGAAGCAAGTGGAAGATTTGTTGGAGAAACAATTCATCATACCCAGTTATCTCCATGGGGGGCTCCAGTGCTCCTAGTTAAGAAGAAGGATGGAGGGTCTCGGCTGTGTATAGATTACAGGCAGTTGAACAAGTTGATCATCAAGAACAAGTACCCCCTACCTAGGATTGATGATTTGATGGATCAAATACATGGAGCCTTGGTGCTCTCCAAGATTGATCTGAGATCGGGGTACCACCAAATTTTGGTTAAAGCTGAAGATTGTGCAAAAGACAGCTTTTAGGTCTCGGTATGGGCACTATGAGTATGTGGTGATGCCGTTTGGAGTCACAAATGCTCCAGCTCTGTTCATGGACTACATGAATAGGATTTTTTCGCCCTTTCTTGGATAAGTTTGTGGTGGTCTTCATTGACGACATCTCATTTATTCAAGGACCGAGGAAGAACATGAAGAACACCTGAGGACAGTATTGGAAATACTGAGGGAGAAGCAACTCTATGCCAAGTTCTCTAAGTGTGAGTTCTGGCTGAAGGAAGTCAACTTCTTAGGACACGTGATATCTGCCCAGGGGATCTCGTGGATCCAGCCAAAGTGGAGGCAATGCTTCAATGGGAACGTCCTAAGACAGTTACTGAGATAAGGAGCTTTGTGGGTTTAGCTGCTATTATCAGAGGTTTATTGAAGACTTTTCAAGGTAGTGGCTCCTTTAACACAGCTGACCCGCAAGGATCAACCTTTGCTTGGACCGACCGATGTGAGCAGAGCTTCATGGAACTAAAGGAAAGGTTGACTAGTGCTCCAGTGCTGGTGATCCCAGAGGTAGGAAGACCTTTTGATGTCTACTGTGATGCTTCACACCAGGGTTTAGGATGTGTTTTGATGCAAGAGAAAAGAGTGGTTGCATATGTTAGAGTTAAGCAGGGTCTGAAGATCAAGAGGGGAGGGGTGAATTGATCTTTTAAAAATTTTTGCAACAGGAACTGACTTCTGAAAAGAAGATGCAAGAACTCAAACCAGTAGTTCAATCTGCTGCAAAAACTGCACCAGCACCTTCACAAAGCACAAGGTTTTCCTAGAACAAGCACACTTGAAATTCCTTTTGAAAACTTTCACAAAAGCCTTTGAATTCTTCTTCTCACTCAGAACTGATTGAAACGTGATTGCACTGTTTTTTTGTGTGGAGAAGTCTTCTATATTTAAAGAAACCAGTTTTCTACCACTTTTCAAAAAACAGTTTGAAAAACAGTTAAGAATAACAGAACCAAAATAATCTATTTATTATCCAGGAAACAGATTTATTTTGTGTCCAGTATTCAGACTTTTTGAGAAAACTTTAAACAGCATTTTTGAAAACTTAAACACTCCTTGTGTTTGGTTTAAGCTTGCTTTAGGCAACTAGAACAGAATGACCGATGACCGACCGGTTCCACATTACATTCCAAATGACCGATGACCGATCGTACAACATTACTTTCTCAAAGACCGTGA